>JAXIVJ010020026.1:0-15864 GCA_036785665.1 Chirona hameri | reverse complement strand
ATCGTGGCTGCTCGTTCAATGGTGAACTTGATGGTAGGATGAATAGTGTTCACATATTCAAAGTAAGATGTCAACGCATCTACCCGTGCGGCCAGACACACAGGCAGTCGTCGATATAGCGCATGTAAAGTCGGGCTGGGCGCGGTCGGAGGAAAGAAAAATGTCTTCCAGGGCTCCCATGAATATAATAGCTATTGAGGTCGCTATACGGCTCCCCATGGGCAGTACAATTTTTTGTTTGTAGAAAGACTGGCCAAATCTCAAGTAACTGTTCGTTAGGCAGTGGTTAAGAAGGGGTTCCACATCCATCCAAGCTAGGCCGAACAAGTTGATGGAATCCCTGTGCATCTGTAACAGATTCATGACTGTCTGCACCGCTTCATCGATTGGTATGTTACCGTACAGATTAGTGATATCCAGACTGAAAACAGTAGTTCCAGGAGGGAAACCGTTTGAGTAACGCTGTTTCAGCCGGTGAAGGTAGGTGTCTGTGTTGGGTAAATGCGCCGGTACGTATTTTACCAACTGAGACAGGATCTGTTCTAGGAACCAAGTTATTTTATCTAGAGGGTCCCCACACGCAGACACGATAGGCCGGAGGGCTACCGATTCCTTATGGTTTTTTGGAAGTCCGTAAAATTCCGCTGTCCTTGACCCCTGGGGAAGCAGAGACTGAACAAGTGTTTTGTCTGTCTTGTTGTCCATTACAGATTTAATAATTCGTTTAGTAGCGGCTTCTACTTTAGGGGTGGGATTTGTTGGTACCTGCTCGTAGTTGTCAAGAATGTCTAGTGCCTTATTAACATACGTTTATTTTTTCATAACAACAAGACCTTTGCATTTGTCTGATGGCTTAACAATTACGTTATCGTCATGGGATAGTTTAGTGATGGCTTCTTCTTCTTCAGGAAGTAAGTTAGATTTAGAGTTATGTTGGTTTCGATATAGGCCAAGGACTTTACGTTTGAGCTTGCACATGGCGCGCTCCATCTCTGATGGGGCAGGACGGGGCACCACAGCATCATTGTCCGCGAAGTGTGGCCTAAGTTGCTGAGTTATACTAATGGCCTGAGGGGGTAGACTAACCCGCTTTCGATCAATCTCAACTTTCCAGCGTAGAGCATACATAGCCCTCTCAATTCCCACCTCCACATCATTTAAGGTTTTCTTAGTAACATTTTGTGTGATCGCGAACTTTGGGCCCTTTTATAATACTGACGTCAAGTGTGACTGTAGCTCTTCGCCAGTCATGTTGAACAGTTTGTTGGCTGGGTTAGCAGTACCATAAGTACAAGAAGAAGATGAACGTGGCGGCTCACCTGCCTTAGACGGCTCGCTAGACTGGGTCAGGAACTGAGTATCCGACACAGTGCTGTCAATAGCGTCATACCATAGACGGCTCGCTAGACTCGGTCAGGAACTGATTATCAGACACAGTGCTGTCAATAGCGTCATACCATAGACGGCTCGCTAGACTCGGTGAGGAACTGATTATCAGACACAGGGCTGTCAATAGCGTCATACCATAGACGGCTCGCTAGACTCGGTCAGGAACTGATTATCAGACACAGTGCTGTCAATAGCGTCATACCATAGACGACTCGCTAGACTCGGTCAGGAACTGATTATCCGACACAGTGCTGTCAATAGCGTCATACCATAGACGGCTCGCTAGACTCGGTCAGGAACTGATTATCCGACACAGTGCTGTCAATAGCGTCATACCATAGACGGCTCGCTAGACTCGGTCAGGAACTGATTATCCAACACAGTGCTGTCAATAGCGTCATACCATAGACGGCTCGCTAGACTCGGTCAGGAACTGATTATCCGACACAGTGCTGTCAATAGCGTCATACCATAGACGGCTCGCTAGACTCGGTCAGGAACTGATTATCCGACACAGTGCTGTCAATAGCGTCATACCATAGACGGCTTGCTAGACTCGGTCAGGAACTGATTATCAGACACAGTGCTGTCAATAGCGTCATACCATAGACGGCTCGCTAGACTCGGTCAGGAACTGATTATCAGACACAGTGCTGTCAATAGCGTCATACCATAGACGGCTCTCTAGACTCGGTCAGGAAACGATTATCCGACACAGTGCTGTCAATAGCGTCATACCATAGACGGCTCGCTAGACTCGGTCAGGAACTGATTATCAGACACAGTGCTGTCAATAGCGTCATACCATAGACGGCTCGCTAGACTCGGTCAGGAACTGATTATCCGACACAGTGCTGTCAATAGCGTCATACCATAGACGGCTCGCTAGACTCGGTCAGGAACTGATTATCCGACACAGTGCTGTCAATAGCGTCATACCATAGACGGCTCGCTAGACTCGGTCAGGAACTGATTATCAGACACAGTGCTGTCAATAGCGTCATACCATAGACGGCTCGCTAGACTCGGTGAGGAACTGATTATCAGACACAGGGCTGTCAATAGCGTCATACCATAGACGGCTCGCTAGACTCGGTCAGGAACTGATTATCAGACACAGTGCTGTCAATAGCGTCATACCATAGACGGCTCGCTAGACTCGGTCAGGAACTGATTATCCGACACAGTGCTGTCAATAGCGTCATACCATAGACGGCTCGCTAGACTCGGTCAGGAACTGATTATCCGACACAGTGCTGTCAATAGCGTCATACCATAGACGGCTCGCTAGACTCGGTCAGGAACTGATTATCCGACACAGTGCTGTCAATAGCGTCATACCATAGACGGCTCGCTAGACTCGGTTAGGAACTGATTATCCGACACAGTGCTGTCAATAGCGTCATACCATAGACGGCTCGCTAGACTCGGTCAGGAACTGATTATCCGACACAGTGCTGTCAATAGCGTCATACCATAGACGGCTCGCTAGACTCGGTCAGGAACTGATTATCAGACACAGTGCTGTCAATAGCGTCATACCATAGACGGCTCGCTAGACTCGGTCAGGAACTGATTATCAGACACAGTGCTGTCAATAGCGTCATACCATAGACGGCTCGCTAGACTCGGTCAGGAACTGATTATCCGACACAGTGCTGTCAATAGCGTCATACCATAGACGGCTCGCTAGACTCGGTCAGGAACTGATTATCCGACACAGTGCTGTCAATAGCGTCATACCATAGACGGCTCGCTAGACTCGGTCAGGAACTGATTATCAGACACAGTGCTGTCAATAGCGTCATACCATAGACGGCTCGCTAGACTCGGTCAGGAACTGATTATCCGACACAGTGCTGTCAATAGCGTCATACCATAGACGGCTCGCTAGACTCGGTCAGGAACTGATTATCCGACACAGTGCTGTCAATAGCGTCATACCATAGACGGCTCGCTAGACTCGGTCAGGAACTGATTATCAGACACAGGGCTGTCAATAGCGTCATACCATAGACGGCTCGCTAGACTCGGTCAGGAACTGATTATCAGACACAGGGCTGTCAATAGCGTCATACCATAGACGGCTCGCTAGACTCGGTCAGGAACTGATTATCAGACACAGGGCTGTCAATAGCGTCATACCATAGACGGCTCGCTAGACTCGGTCAGGAACTGATTATCCGACACAGTGCTGTCAATAGCGTCATACCATAGACGGCTCGCTAGACTCGGTCAGGAACTGATTATCCGACACAGTGCTGTCAATAGCGTCATACCATAGACGGCTCGCTAGACTCGGTCAGGAACTGATTATCAGACACAGTGCTGTCAATAGCGTCATACCATAGACGGCTCGCTAGACTCGGTCAGGAACTGATTATCAGACACAGTGCTGTCAATAGCGTCATACCATAGACGGCTCGCTAGACTCGGTCAGGAACTGATTATCCGACACAGTGCTGTCAATAGCGTCATACCATAGACGGCTCGCTAGACTCGGTCAGGAACTGATTATCAGACACAGTGCTGTCAATAGCGTCATACCATAGACGGCTCGCTAGACTCGGTCAGGAACTGAGTATCCGACACAGTGCTGTCAATAGCGTCATACCATAGACGGCTCGCTAGACTCGGTCAGGAACTGATTATCAGACACAGTGCTGTCAATAGCGTCATACCATAGACGGCTCGCTAGACTCGGTCAGGAACTGATTATCCGACACAGTGCTGTCAATAGCGTCATACCATAGACGGCTCGCTAGACTCGGTCAGGAACTGATTATCAGACACAGTGCTGTCAATAGCGTCATACCATAGACGGCTCGCTAGACTCGGTGAGGAACTGATTATCAGACACAGGGCTGTCAATAGCGTCATACCATAGACGGCTCGCTAGACTCGGTCAGGAACTGATTATCCGACACAGTGCTGTCAATAGCGTCATACCATAGACGGCTCGCTAGACTCGGTCAGGAACTGATTATCCGACACAGTGCTGTCAATAGCGTCATACCATAGACGGCTCGCTAGACTCGGTCAGGAACTGATTATCAGACACAGGGCTGTCAATAGCGTCATACCATAGACGGCTCGCTAGACTCGGTCAGGAACTGATTATCAGACACAGTGCTGTCAATAGCGTCATACCATAGACGGCTCGCTAGACTCGGTGAGGAACTGATTATCAGACACAGTGCTGTCAATAGCGTCATACCATAGACGGCTCGCTAGACTCGGTCAGGAACTGATTATCAGACACAGTGCTGTCAATAGCGTCATACCATAGACGACTCGCTAGACTCGGTGAGGAACTGATTATCAGACACAGTGCTGTCAATAGCGTCATACCAGACCTCTGGGGCTCACCTGCCTTAGACGGCTCGCTAGACTCGGTCAGGAACTGATTATCAGACACAGGGCTGTCAATAGCGTCATACCAGACCTCTGGTTCGTCTTCTACAAGGGATGAGGGGATGTCAGCTATTGTAGAAACTGCATCAGACCACAGTTATTGTTGCACGCTGTGATCTGGTTGGGTGGTTCCCGGTTCTTGTGGCGCATCTTGACGCAGGAGTTCACTGTATTCACGAGAGGATGCTGCATGCGGTTCTGTATGCGGCTCTGTGATGTGGTCCACTTCATCTTCCGTCGGACGGTTTCTTGTGATTCGCTCACACGCCTTGGTCTTCGCCTTGGTCTTCTCCTTCAGTGTCGAAAATTTGCTGCAAAGATGCCGTCTTAGTTCGTTCTTCTTGGTCCAATAAATCCTGTGAGCCATTTCTTCAGTCCAGGATGTGAGGGGATGTTGTTGATCCTGTCGCATAGTGTCCAGTCTTCTCTTTTGACGCTGTATGAAGGCCAGAGTTCTAGAAGTGTCTTGAATGGCTTCATTGAGCAGCTCTTTCCGGTGTCGTTCTATACGTTTATGCAGCGTGTTAGATGCACGGAACACTATCTCATTATCGTGCTTCTGTCAAAACTTATTCCTTAAAACCCATTGGGCATTTTTTAAGAATGTTTCATATGCAATGGCTTCTGATGACTTAACTATTGACCTTAGGTCAATTCTGATGAACCTTAGTTACAGCAAATTAAATTATCTTTCGAACACTTTTTTCCGCTCGTCGCTAGCTCTTTTATTATCGAGATATAGACAGTGTTATCAAGGACAATCATATATAGCCGAAATTTGACCTCTGGCGACCTCAATATTGACTTGACCTAAAAATGACCTGAGTATTTTCGATAGAGATTGTCTCGAGCACCGTCTTCCGCTTGTCGCTACATTGCGTTTTTTTAAGATTTTAGGGGGGAGGGGGTGGAAATCAACCCCCCCCCCCCCCCGGCAGTTCGTGGTTGGCGCGAATCCCCAGCAGTGCGTGTGTTAATGGACCTAATTCGGCAACAGTTAAAGTTAACAACCAAAATAACTAACTAACTAACTTATATATAAGTAGATAACATTTTATCTGACAAATGCGTGTCTTTTAATGCATTGGTTTGCCAGCATTTGCTTGAGTACGACCGTATAACGATAAATTCATAAAAATGTACCCGAAACATTGACCATAACACCGTAAAACACGGCATAGCATAACTCGGTTGATTGTTGAAGCAAAGCATCGTACTCGTACCAAATGTATGCTAAATGCATTATTTTGCTATGGTCAACTTGTTGCGAGCCCGGCACATCACCTCACCAGCTACCTCAGGTTCGGGAGTCAGTCAAGCCCGCCGGTTCTGGATTCAGGTACAGTGAAAGCTCCAATTCCGCTTCTCCGACTTTGTGTGACCCTAGTACCAGTGTCGTTCCTTCTTCATGTTTACCAGCTATTCTCTAGTTTTGTATTTGCTTGTTATGCGACCCATTTCCTTATATGATATTGATACCCATTTCCTTAAATATATGGCATAGGTACCATTGGCAATAAGCAGCATTGGGCATGGAAAAGAGTGCACGTTGCTTCTCTTCAGTCTTGATTTTTGCCGTAGTATTGCCAAAAAGTTCGCCCCCCAACTTCAAAGTAGTTCCCACGCCCCTGTGTGCTACTCTTCTTAACCAGCAAATATGTGGATCAATAGAGTTCTAGTCGGGGTTCAGCAGACTTGAAATGAGTAAATGTCCAGCGGAACACCGTTAGTTTTGAATCAATCATATGCAAAAAGTGACCACTCTCAACGAGATCTCATCTTGTTGAGTCAGGGCTGGGAAGTGGTGGATCTATGTTTCAAGTTTGGTGGGGGGGGGACAAAATTCCCAAAAGTCTCACACCATTCTGAAAACTCATCAGATTTTGCTTGCTTATGCATTGATAGCTGATTTAAAGCAAACTTGCCTTAGTAAAAGTTGCTTAGATTTGCTTCTATATCAGGAAATGTGTCAATTTTGCGCCAATTTCAGACGGTTTGGGGGGGGGGACAATAATTGCCCATTTTGCCCAACCATAGATCCGCCACTGGGGTTGGGAAACATTATAGTATGGGGCAGGTTTTGAGGTTTGGGGAAAGGGATTCCTTAAATGGGGTGGCTCATGTTAAATGTGACTTAAATTACTGAAAAATGACGTATTAGAGTTAGGATAGGTTAGGGTAACCTAACCGACATACCACACATCTTCATATGCCCCATAACCTATTCGGGGCAGGATTTAGACTGCCCCAAACATATCATAACATCTTTGTTATGGTTCGGAGATTGGATGGCGATTGGGCATGTGAGTTTGGGGCGCCTTGCCTACCAATTCCAGTCTGCATACATTGCAGCTGCCGCCTGCCAGGTTGTAATTTAACATATTTTGTGCAGAAGATGAAAAACCTGAAGGTATATTTGAAAGCAAATTTGAAATGTTATTTGTATAATTGGGTACTTGTAGGTGTGGTTATGTTTGAACTGATTAGTAGATTGTTAGTAGATTAGGATCAGGCAATGCAATCCAATTAAATATAAACTATTCACAATATACTTGTGTTTTTTCTTCCGTTTATGGCTTACTGCATGTTGTTGAACCATTTTTTTGGAACTATTGCTGAGAATGTCATAAGAAATCAATAACAGATGCATCTAAAAGTTGGTGTGGATTTTCCAAACCAACTTTCAATATGGTGTGGAGCTGTCCTCACCAACCACATACAAAGTTCCGCACATGGTGGTAGTCACCAGTGGTGCCAGTTTCAGAAAATATTTGTTCAATGTCCGACTGATGTCCAAGACCATCGTCAGCTGTCCGTCCGAAACTGTCCGAAAATAATTGTTTGTCCGAAATTTGCCAGAAAGCAGAAAAAGTGTTAAAAGGAAATGAATTACCTGTGGCACACTTTCTTTTTTTTAAAATAAAAAGTAACGAAGTGATTTTCGCGACAAACCATCCTTGGGCATTGGATGTCCGAAAATGTCCAAAGAAATATGCTTATATGTCCGTCCGAAAACCGAATCGGTCTTCGGACAAATTCGGAATTCCGAAAATGATTGTACCGATTGGCACCACTAGACTAGTCACCCATATCCACATGAGTCGCCACTAGTCTCAAGCAGGGTAGGTTGGATGGGGCTGCTCAGCAAAGAAGTCTGCTTGTCAATCGGACGAGCTGTTGCAGAGATATGAGCTTCTCAAAAGCGTCGCCACGGGTTGGGCCGGGCCGGGTTGGGCCGCTCATATTCAGACTTTTTCCATACACCACGGAAGGACGAGCGAGCGCGCTCCGCTCGTAATGATTTAAAGGGAGATAATCACATTTTTCCACAACGAAGGAGTTAGCACCTGCAATCGATAGACGAGACCAAAATATATTGTAAATTCATTACATTTTGCATATAACAATTCCTACCGATAGATATTTCAAGTCATAGTTGATAGACGTTCCACGCTTATAATCAGCAAGTACTCGGTAACGAATTCAGTAAATTAGCCTCCCTACGCATTGTTATGTATCATGAAAGTATGCAATATGTTTCCTGCACTCTATCTTTTGCGAATATGTGCCAAACTTTTATGAACAATCAACAATCATTTGAAAAAGTGCATTGAAATCGTCAGTTTAACAGTTGGCTATTACCAACTTATTTAGTGTCGGCGATTTGTTTATATGTGCCCATTCAACAACGTTCAACAGATTGATGCAAAAGCGCTTGTTGTTGCGCTTTCCAATAGTGGAAGAAAATACCGATGATTAATTTTCCCAAACTTCCAACTTTGAATGAGTGAATAATTTTATTTAATTCTTAAATTTAGATCACATCATTTTAATACCATATCGGTAGCCAAATACATTGTTGCTAACAAAATCAAAAGGTGATTTATATCTCCCTTTAAAGGGAATGTTTCACCTTTCTGAAAGTTGTCAAATATATGCTGGTTGTAGTAAAAAATATGAAGTAAGTGCTGCTGAAAACGATGTTGATATTTTTATCTCGAAAAGTCACTTAACTTTATACAAATTAAGTTTTTTAAATTTGGGATTATTACGTCATTATTGAGCCATAGACCGCGCTGATGGGCTGACAAAGTGGATTTGGCGGAAAAAGTCGCTGTAAGCCAATCAGCGGCGGCACTAGCCTGGACCCCATTTTGCAAACTATAAATTGAATTGCTTAAAAACGACTAAGTTTTGGGGAAAATGACCTTAGTATTTTCGACTATTATGAATTTGGAAACCATTTCGTACTAATGTTTTCCAAATACTACCGTCACTACCGTCACTACCGTCACTAAACTACTACCGTCCAATCCCACTTGAAAACGCACGTTAAGCGCAGCTCGGCGCTCACTGAGGCTCGCAGAGTCGCCACCATCTCTGCATTGTCAGCGGTCGCTCCGTGGTGTGGTCCAGGAGGCTTTGATGTCGGACCTCAGCGTGGGTGGTCGTCACGACCATTGCATTGCATTGCATTGCATTGTATTGCATTGTATTGCATTGTATTGCATTGTATTGCATTGTATTGCATTGTATTGCATTGTATTGCATTGTATTGCATTGTATTGCATTGTATTGCATTGTATTACATTGCATTACATTGCATTACATTGCATTACATTGCATTACATTGCATTACATTGCATTACATTGCATTACATTGCATTACATTGCATTACATTGCATTACATTGCATTACATTGCATTACATTGCATTACATTGCATTACATTGCATTACATTGCATTACATTGCATTACATTGCATTACATTGCATTACATTGCATTACATTGCAAAAATCATATAATCACCCCTCATGGGTGCAGAGGCAGGTTGGGGCAGGAAATTGGACTTGCCACAGCAAGCCGAACCATTGAGGATCACAACCATACTCGTATTTCCGTGTTATCGCGTGTTATCCATTAGATCGGCACTATCGAAGAAGCTGCATTCAATTTTTTGCCGACATTTCTGCTATGTCAACACAAATTGTCATTAACAGCACGAAATATCCTACTTTTAGTTTTAATTTTGACTTCACAGTGTAGCCAAGGTTCCATTCTAACCTGAAAACATGCACATTGCAAGATTATTGCTTTATCCCATTCGTCATTACATCGTAAGCATACATCGATTTCGCGAACCGCGGTCTCCCTGTTGTAAGCTTCATGCAAAGGTCCGTATTTCGGTGCCGTTTATACTCCCACGTGTGATTGGACTCAAAAACTCTTGCCATATTCTTAATACACGGTCAATTTCGAACATATTCATGCATGTCCCATATTGAAATTAATAAATCACTCCGACCAATATAGCGGGCTAGATCGGGATCCCGACCCACAGTGCGGTGTGTTCTATCTCCATAATCCATATGTGTTGGTACTGCTCTTCATTTTCCCTCAAAACTGTTTTGATGATCACGTGACAAATTATATAGAGATGCCAATAACAAATATGTTTGCATATTATTTATATATTTTTCATTTTTACTGCATGGTTGGACATTTTGTTCAGAAACATCATTATCAAGTAATATTCACAATGATCAGATCAGCGCAAAACAAAAGATTGCAACAGAACAAAGAGAAGCCTCAACAATAGGGTGTATTGCCTAATAGTATACGGGTGCGGGGGCGGCAGTAGTGGTGGTGGTGGGACAGTGCACCTTCGGGCAGCAGGTCGGGTACTGGGCGTCGGCCGGGCCGTCCTGCACCACACAGCCCGGCTCGGCAGCCAGAAGTCCGCACGGCAGGCGGGCGGCCTTGCCCTTCCGACAGGTGACCTGGGTGCAGCCGGACTCGTTCCACACGGCGCCGTCGTTGAACACCTGATCCAGCTCTTCAGAGTAGCACTGGTCGGGCCGCGGGCAGACGGCCGTCGGACAGCAGGCCGGGTACTCGGCGCCGGCGGCAACGTCCTCCAGCCGGCAGCCGGGCTCCAGATTCACCTGAGCGCAGGTCAGCGTCCTGACGTCACCCTCATCGCAGGTGACCTGCGTGCAGCCGGACTCGACCCACACGGCGCCGTTGTCAAAGACGCCGTCCAGCTGCTGCGAGTAGCAGCGGTCGCAGACGGCTGTCTGACAGCAGCCGGGGTACTCGGCGTCGGCGACACCGTCCACCGGCCGGCAGCGGGCCGTCGGTCGGCTGGGGTCGTGTGTGGCCACCGAGTCGCACGGCAACAGGCTGGCCTTGCCGTTGATGCACTCGGCCTGCTGGCAGCCCTGCTCCGTCCACTTGTCGCCGTTGTAGAAGTTTTTGCCAAGGTGTTCCGAGTAGCAGCGCGCCGGCTGCGGAGGGGCGTATGCGGCCGTCACCGCGACCAGAGCCAGCAGGCAGACGAAGGAGAGCGCCATCGTTTGTGTGTTGAGTGGGGAGTTTGGTGTCCAGCCGACCGACCCGGGTCTTTATACGGTAGTAGCCGCGACGCCGCCTGGCGGCTGACTGGTAAAACACGACTCAGCACGGCAGTCAGCACGTCACGGGTACGGAGAATGTGGAGCAGGAATTGCCTTCGATAATAGTTGAGCATCACTCTTCAGGGTATAGTAATGGAGCTTATGATCTGCAAAGCCAGTCCATGTATCCGTATGGCCGTAGCGGGTACAAATGCAAATCCTGTATGCATATAAGCTGCGATAAGAACACGAATGCATGTCATTTATTGAGGAAATACGCGCCATTCAATATTGGCCAGAAAGATCGAAAAAGGATGAAAGGCCAGGTTGATAAACGAACGACCTGTTCGAGAAAGCGTATGTGGTTCAAATTAAAGGTGTCACCGCTAAAGTTTGAGTGGGTGGAGCAGACAGGTGTTGGGGGGGGGGGACAGCCATGTGTTTGCCCCCCCCCCCCCCCATTCACATAAGGCTAATATTACAATTCTGGTAATCTGGGGGGGGTGCGGAGCGATCCTGGGGGGGTGTCCGGCCCGCCCCCTCCCCCCCCCCCCCCCACCTTGGCGACGCCCATGGTTCAAATATCCCCTCCAGTGCGTGTGTTAACGCCGGTCTTGACCAGGTGCGCGCGGACTGTGATAGGTGGGCAATGGTCAGGGCAGGGCATCTGGCTGTCAGCAGTGATACGCATTGGAGACCCTTGTTTGTATTTATCCATCGTGTGTTGTCTGTGGTGCTTCTAAAGCACATATTCTTCAACGCAATGGCCGATGCGTGTGTTGTTTTGAGATGAGCTACCGAGTCGTATATCGTATTATACATCGGGACATGTTTCGTCGGTTCCCATCTCTTGTGATGTGAAACAAGACGAAAATTATTGTCGGATCGGTAAACAAAATCCGAGTTTATCTTCACTCTCTGTTGTGGATATGACAAATACAAGGTTTAAAAATAGCAGCCGTCTTTGTAACTACCAGAGCAGTGGTTGTCTGCGTGAATTGTATGATTATTTGCCTTGGCAATTAACCTTCGCCCTGGAGGGGGGGGGGGGGGGTCGAGACTAGCGGGTAAACGGTGGCGTGCAGCGCCGCCAAATTTGGCTGTTGGGCATCAATTACCCACATTGTGTGAAAGTGTTGACCTCAGTTCCTCTCAGGTCAGGTCACCAGGTCACGTCAAGTGACCTTACTTCCAAAAATGTGTGTGGTCGTGCCAAAGCCAGTGTTTGTCCCAGATATTTGAAATTTGCAGGGTTTAATAAGATCATAAGTACCTACAATTCGTTTATCGTGGATTTTTTGTTGTTGCATCGATGACCTAAGGTCAGGCCAATATCATGACATCCCCATTATAAGTCAATGGGAAAATATACAAATGCTTCCTATTCAGAGAATGTGCATTAGATCAGGTCAATTCTTTCAGAATAATGTTAATTTAGCTCATTCTTGATGACCCAGGTGCAATTGTTGCTCAGTGACCTATGCAAGGTCACATGATGTTATCTGAGGTCACCAGCGCTTATTTGCCAATAACTCTTGATCAAATAAAGATAGAGACGTGCGAATACCGAATGACACCACTGTGTTTGTCTCGTCGGGTCGCGTCGCCCCATGTGCAACATGACCTACCTGGGTCACCAAATGACCTTGACCTGAGGTCAAATTTTGACGTTGACTTAACCCGGTCACCGTCATGACGAGGCAAACACGACGGTGTTAAAATTATTGCTCTATGTTCAACCGATAACAAGTAATTCACAAACAAAAGTTTAGGAAGAAAATGATCGTACCATTTGGTGACATCTGGAGCCTATTTATCTACCTGATTATCTACCTGAGCCAGGTGAGGACAAAAATACTTGTTTAATTTGTCATGAGCTTTCGTTTTTTTTTCTCGTGTGTTCCTAGCTATCATAATTCCAGAGATATTTGGGGGTTTCTTGAGCAAAGTCCTGTACTTGGAAAATTTGAATTTGTTGGCCTCTGGTGACCTCAATATTGACCTGAGCGAAAACATGCCCGAAGTAACTTCGAATGTCCTTGTTGAGAGATTTCGAATACTTCTTTCTGCGTCATTTTAGCCCTTTTAGTTTTCGAATTAGTGGTGGGTCATTTTACGTACCCCTTCCCCCCACCACAAGAGCGAAGTTGTTTCAGAGGCCCACCGGGGTGCGGGTTAAATTGACCAGTTACACATCGCTAACATTTAACGTCCGCCGTGCTGGGGCGCCCCCCCCCCCCCCCCGCCCCAGCACGGCGGGCGTTAAATGTCAGCGATGTGTAACTGGTCAATTTAACCCGCACCCCGGGGGGCCTCTGAAACAACTTCGCTCTGGTGGTGGGGGGAAGGGGTACGTAAAATGACCCACCACTAATTTGAAAACTAAAAGGGCTAAAATGACGCAGAAAGAAGTATTCGAAATCTCTCAACAAGGACATTCGAAGTTACTTCGGGCATGTTTTCGCTCAGGTCAATATTGAGGTCACCAGAGGCCAACAAATTCAAATTTTCCAAGTACAGGACTTTGCTCAAGAAACCCCCAAAAATCTCTGGAATTATGATAGCTAGGAACACACGAAAAAAACGAAAGCTCATGACAAATTAAACAAGTATTATTGTCCTCACCTGGCTCAGGTAGATAATCAGCTAGATAAATAGGCTCCAGATGTCACCAAATGTTACGATCATTTTCTTCCTAAACTTTTTTTTGTGAATTACTTGTTATCGGTTGAACATAGAGCAATAATTTTAACACCGTCGTGTTTGCCTCGTCATGACGGTGACCGGGTTAAGTCAACGTCAAAATTTGACCTCAGGTCAAGGTCATTTGGTGACCCAGGTAGGTCATGTTGCATATGGGGCGACGCGACCCGACGAGACGAGTTTGTAAGCCCCTTGTTTTTTCGGGGATAGCGTAAAATACGGCGGCGCACAGAGCCAGCGTTTTTGGTACAGCTGTTTGGGCATCTCAATTATTCACATTGTGTGCAATTTGTTACCTCGAGTCATCTCAGGTTCAGGTCACCAGATTACGTCATGTGACCCCACCGGCCACCTCCAAACGAAAATGTTTACGGTCGTGCTACAGCGGCAGAGTTTTTGACTGAGCAGTTTGCCACCCATAGGATTCAATTAGGTGGCAATTACCCACATTTCGTATTCCTCGGATTTTGTTTTATATCGGCGACCATGTTTTCGCCAAACTCTTATGTAAAAATGCTATGTATAATTAAGATAGAGACGTGAGATCGACACCATTGTGTTTATTTCATCAAGACATTCATGCAATGTCTGCCTGCTTAACCTTCTGTGATATCTGGAACCTTAGCTTTTAACCTGACCTAAAATATAAGGAAACGTCGGAGATTGCACGTTTCAAAAGCTATTGATTGTCAGTTTGGTCCTAGCAATGTTAGTGTCCAAAATATTTGGTGGTTTCTGGGTCAAAAGTCCTAAAATGGGGAAAATGTGTCATTTGATGGAAAGACACCTAACCTGCTTCTATGTTTCAAACACGAGGAGTAGGTTGATGTCTACAGGTTTACCACGACGCCAAATATGCATATTAGCCGTTTTCACGAAGGATTATTGCGCTGAGAAGATTCTGAAAAGTTTTTGAAAAGTTTTGGTATATAAGTCTTAGTATATTATACATTCCAAGAAATAAATGACTGATTTAGGCGATATTAACACTATTCAATAGTTATGAAAACATGTATTGAGCTCATAACAAGTTTATGATACAAAATTGGCCGTTTTTTAAAGAACATCTGCGTCTAAAGTCCATTCGTTCAGTTTAGCATACCGTCATGCTAGTTACTAAATCTGGCAGCTTCATAAATCACAGATCGGTCTGCGCATGCACAGTGATGTATCAGCATCGATTCGCCGCCGCTTCCGTCCCGCGTGCCGCGCTCACATGGACAAAGCCAAGCCGCGCATATCGGCCGCCGGATTGGGCCGGATTGGGCAAGTCCATTGCGCCAATAGCGTCACACGCCACAACATTTTCTGAACCGTTCTTAAGTTTTGATAAGTTTCAATCAGTGGAGATCACAACTGACATACACATCACTGACATCACTGACACACAACTGACAACATGACACATCACAACTGACCTATGAATGCCTATAATTACCACCAAACCCCAATTTTTTTCTCAACTTATTATATTCTTACCAACATATTATAAAATTCTGAGGGACATTTTAAGCCAAAAATCGCATGTAAAAGTTGTGTAGTTAAGGAATGGATCGTCGAACTAAGACTTCTATACCAAAACTTCTCAGCAACTTTTCTTTTCTTGTCAGCGCAATAATCCTTCGTGAAAACGGCTAATATGTAAAATATAGTTTTCATATTCCTAGTTTTAAAAAAAATAGGTAGTTAACGCCTGCCAGGAAATTTGCCCCCCAGCCTAAAAATCCCGGCAACGCCGATGGGGTCAAAGCACAAAAAGCCTCACATAATTATAAAAATGCATCACATTTTCGCAATAAAAATCATCGCATTTCGCTTCTTTATGCATGAATAAGTCATCTAAAATTAAGTTTCCTTAGTAAAAGTTACCTAGATGTTCTTTTCAATAAGAAAATATGCCAATTTTTAGCCGATCTCAGGCGCCTTTGGGGTTTGGCCCTTTGACCCCCTTGCATCCGCCA
>JAXIVJ010020025.1:0-15866 GCA_036785665.1 Chirona hameri | reverse complement strand
ATCATACCGTTGACAGCTTTTTGGGTGATCATAGGCGCAATCGAAGGCCATGGATGGCAAGTATTGTCCATAAACTCAAATACCTCTATTTTGACGTTTGACTTGACCGTGACCTGACATGTGACCTTAATTTGATTTGTTTAAGTGTGCGTAAGGTTTATCTAATTGTGCGCTTTCGAATGCCGCCTTGCGCGTCCCGCTACGATCATTGGTTCTGAAGATACCAGGGGGCTAAATAAAGCCCCCCCCCCCCTCCCCAGTGAGTAGTGTTACAGAATATACCACAGTGACTGCCGGGTTAAAGTACCCGATCCTGTCTAGAATCACCCACACACACCGCGGCAGCGCAAAATCACTCTTGATTTTACTGGCTATTCTCGTGCGCTTTAAACTACAGTGCCTCACACAATATTAGCGTGCTCTTGAAATAAACTCTACCTCACATTCCCCCTGACCTCAAGGTCACAAACAATACACAGACAAACAAACAAACAAAATACACAAACAAGGTCACAAACAAAGGTCACAAGGTCCACACCGTGTCTACGAGTTCTTATCACGCGTAGTTAAGTCGCTCAGGTTGCCTCCTCACTCGCTCAGAGCGTCTAAGCGGCCGATTCTCGGCGTCTCATCTTCAGCTGACCCTGCTCCAGAGCAGTATGCGGCCTGCCTTAGCCACAGACTGCGCGGAAGGATCAGCGGCTCTACATTTACAGAATCAGCGGCTCTATCTACACTCTATCAGCGGCTCTATCTACACTCTATCAGCGGCTCT
This sequence comes from Chirona hameri, assembly GCA_036785665.1. Taxonomy (NCBI): domain Eukaryota; kingdom Metazoa; phylum Arthropoda; class Thecostraca; order Balanomorpha; family Balanidae; genus Chirona; species Chirona hameri. The sequence continues at coordinate 15,091 of JAXIVJ010020025.1, read as the reverse complement.
ATCTACACTCTATCAGCGGCTCTACATTCTACACTCTATCAGCGGCTCTATCTACACTCTATCAGCGGCTCTATCTACACTCTATCAGCGGCTCTATCTACACTCTATCAGCGGCTCTATCTACACTCTATCAGCGGCTCTACATTCTACACTCTATCAGCGGCTCTATCTACACTCTATCAGCGGCTCTATCTACACTCTATCAGCGGCTCTATCTACACTCTATCAGCGGCTCTATCTACACTCTATCAGCGGCTCTATCTACACTCTATCAGCGGCTCTATCTACACTCTATCAGCGGCTCTATCTACACTCTATCAGCGGCTCTATCTACACTCTATCAGCGGCTCTATCTACACTCTATCAGCGGCTATATCTACACTCTATCAGCGGCTCTATCTACACTCTATCAGCGGCTCTACATTCTACACTCTATCAGCGGCTCTATCTACACTCTATCAGCGGCTCTATCTACACTCTATCAGCGGCTCTATCTACACTCTATCAGCGGCTTTATCTACACTCTATCAGCGGCTCTATCTACACTCTATCAGCGGCTCTATCTACACTCTATCAGCGGCTCTATCTACACTCTATCAGCGGCTCTATCTACACTCTATCAGCGGCTCTATCTACACTCTATCAGCGGCTCTACATTCTACACTCTATCAGCGGCTCTATCTACACTCTATCAGCGGCTCTATCTACACTCTATCAGCGGCTCTATCTACACTCTATCAGCGGCTCTATCTACACTCTATCAGCGGCTCTATCTGCACTCTATCAGCGGCTCTATCTACACTCTATCAGCGGCTCTATCTACACTCTATCAGCGGCTCTATCTACACTCTATCAGCGGCTCTATCTACACTCTATCAGCGGCTCTATCTACACTCTATCAGCGGCTCTATCTACACTCTATCAGCGGCTCTACATTCTACACTCTATCAGCGGCTCTATCTACACTCTATCAGCGGCTCTATCTACACTCTATCAGCGGCTCTATCTACACTCTATCAGCGGCTCTATCTACACTCTATCAGCGGCTCTATCTACACTCTATCAGCGGCTCTATCTACACTCTATCAGCGGCTCTATCTACACTCTATCAGCGGCTCTATCTACACTCTATCAGCGGCTCTATCTACACTCTATCAGCGGCTCTATCCACACTCTATCAGCGGCTCTATCTACACTCTATCAGCGGCTCTATCTACACTCTATCAGCGGCTCTATCTACACTCTATCAGCGGCTCTATCTACACTCTATCAGCGGCTCTATCTACACTCTATCAGCGACTCTACATTCTACACTCTATCAGCGGCTCTATCTACACTCTATCAGCGGCTCTATCTACACTCTATCAGCGGCTCTATCTACACTCTATCAGCGGCTCTATCTACACTCTATCAGCGGCTCTATCTACACTCTATCAGCGGCTCTATCTACACTATATCAGCGGCTCTATCTACACTCTATCAGCGGCTCTATCTACACTCTATCAGCGGCTCTATCTACACTCTATCAGCGGCTCTATCTACACTCTATCAGCGGCTCTATCTACACTCTATCAGCGGCTCTATCTACACTCTATCAGCGGCTCTACATTCTACACTCTATCAGCGGCTCTATCTACACTCTATCAGCGGCTCTATCTACACTCTATCAGCGGCTCTATCTACACTCTATCAGCGGCTCTATCTACACTCTATCAGCGGCTCTATCTACACTCTATCAGCGGCTCTATCTACACTCTATCAGCGGCTCTACATTTACAGAATCGCATCGAGCGCCACAAGGCGCGCGCTGTCCCGTGTGCTGAGGGGGATTTCTAGCACGTTCTTCCACCGCTCGTGGCCGCAGCTCTCGGACATGCCGTGGTACGCCGTCCACTTCCACCGCCTGCTCAGCTATAATGTTTGTCACAACACCTTGCTGATACCGCGTGTCGCAACGCGCTTGTGGTGGCCGAACCCAGACACACTCTCCGATTTCATACGGGCTGTCCACAGCGTCACAAGGCCTCGGTGCCACCATGTCGGGCTAGACATAGCTGCTCAAGATGCACGCGGGAGTAGACTGCGCGTTGGAAACGTCACGTGGAGTCGCGTTATAGATATCCACCGCGCCCGAGACCGCACATCCCTTTCGGGCAGCGATAACCTTGATCCTGCGATGATTTCGCTCCACTATTCCATTCCCAGATGGAACGTATGCGCATCGGTAGCGCACTGTGGTGCCCCATTGTGACGCGAACTGGACGAAGAGCCGGCTGTGGAAAACCGTAGAATTGTCCATCAGGAGCTCAACAGGCGAGCCTTGATGAACTCAACAACTGTTGGTCATAAGACGCCATTGATGAAGTTGCACCGTTGTGCTGGTAACTAAACCATGAAGGCTCGTTTCGGAAGGTGACTTAGCCTTAGACAACTCTGAGAATGATCGCACCAGGTGACAGGTGTCTGGTGCACACCACACACTGATCCCAGCCACATTTTGCAGCGCTTGCATAATGCGCCGCCACTGCACACTTGGCTGTCTCCTGCACCTCCACATTTGGCGGCTGCGGCAATATACTAGCAGATAGCCAATTGGGACACCACCTCCGTGACTCAGCGTTCACCAAATGGCGAGATGTGTGGGCTGGGCTCAAGGCAGCCGCTGAATGTCAAACCATGGGCACTGGTCAGACTACCGCCTGACCCGGATATTGCTCGATGACGCGGTGTTTCAGAGTACGAAACTATGCCTAAAGCCTTTGACGTTAATGATCCGGAGTGGGCTCCTGTTTGATCAGTTTGTACGCAGCTATGACTCAACGTTAATGTTTGTTTTGTTTTAGATCGACATTTGACATGCAAGCAGTGCAACTCAGAGACACCTGCTACGGACACATTGACATAGGCAGCAACACTCACACAGGCGGCAACACGGACATAGGCGGCAACACTCTGTGCCCGGCTGTGGCAAGCGACACTGAGGGCTAGCGTTAGAAGAGCTAGGAGCCATAGAAGAGCTTCGAGCGGCATGGAATCAGAAGCGACAGGGAGACAGGAGCGACAGGAGATTGTAAAACGGCAGGAGAGCTTGCCCGCGCCCCGGTGGGCCTCTGAGACAACTTCGCCCTGGTAGGGGGGAGGAAAAATGACCCCCTTCTAACTCGAAAAATAAAAGGGCCAGATGGACGCTGAAAAAAGTTGGAAAGTTCTCGAAAAGGAAATTCCAATTTACTTCGGGTATTTTTGGCCCAAGTCAATATTGAGGTCACCAGAAGTCATCGAAGGTCATATTTTCTAGTTTTAAGACTTCGCTTCGAACATCCCAAAATATCTCGGGAACTATGATATCTAGGAAGAAACGAGAAAATCAATCGAAAGCTCTTGCAAAAATACAGTCGTATTTGGTATCCTCAAATTTTAAACTCAAAACTCAGTTCAATAGTTTAGGCTCCAGAGGTCACCAAAAGTCACGAGGGCATTTCCCCAAAAAGTTGTTCGTGAATAACTTTGTATCAGTTAAACATAGAACAATAATGGTAACACCATCGTGTTTGTCTCGTCAAGGCACTTCGAAACATATTAATCATGACCTGGCTAGGTCAACTTCAAAATTTGACCTCAGGTTAAGGTCATTTGGTAACCCAGGTAGGTCATACTGCATATGGGGCGACGCGACTTGATGATAAAACATAGTGGTGTCATTCGCACGTCTCTATCTTGATTCTATCAAGAGCTATTGGCAAAACAGTGCTGGTGACCTCAGATGATCTCATATGACCTTGCAGAGGTCACTGAGCACAATTGCACCTGGGTCATCAAGAATAGGCAAAAATAACATGATTCTGAAAGAATTGTCCTGATCCAATGCATATTCTCTGAAAAGGATGCATTTGTATATTTTCCCATTGACATAATGGGGAGGTCACGAAATTGACCTGACCTTAGATCGCCGATACAAGAAATCCGAGATAGACGAATTGTAGGTACTTATGACCTTATGAAATCATGCAAGTTTCAAATCTCTCGGACAAAGACTGTGGCTTTGGCACGACCACGCACATTTTGTGAGGTACAGGGGGTTTAAAATGACCCCCCATCAGTGCGAAAGCTAGGAGCGACATCAGCGCTAGGAGCGACAGGAGAGCTAGGAGCGACAGGAGAGCTAGGAGTGACAGCAGAGCAAAGAGCGACAGGAGAGCTAGGAGCAACATGAGAGCTAGGGACGACAGGAGAGCTAGGAGGGACAGGAGAGTTAGGAGTGACAGCAGAGCTAGGAACGACAGGAGAGTTAGGAGAGACATCAGAGCTAGGAGCGACAGGAGAGCAAAGGGCGGCAGGAGAGATAGGAGCGACAGGAGAGGCAGGAAAGACAGGGAGGTAGGAGCGACAGGAGAGCTAGGAACGGCAGAAGAGCTAGGAGCGACAGGAGAGGCAGGAAAGACAGGGAGGTAGGAGCGACAGGAGAGCTAGGAACGGCAGAAGAGTTGGGAGCGACAGGAGAGCTGAGAGCGACAGGAGAGCTAGGAGCAACAGGAGAGCTAGGGACGACAGGAGAGCTAGGAGCGACAGGAGAGCTAGGAACGGCAGAAGAGTTGGGAGCGACAGGAGAGCTGAGAGCGACAGGAGAGCTAGGAGCAACAGGAGAGCTAGGGACGACAGGAGAGCTAGGAGCGACAGGAGAGCTAGGAACGGCAGAAGAGTTGGGAGCGACAGGAGAGCTGAGAGCGACAGGGTAGCTGGCTGGCAGGAGAGACATGATATGTATGCAGGATAGATAAGAGAGCTAGAAGCGACAGCAGAACAAGAAGCGACAGCAGAGCTAGGAGTGACAGGAGAGTTAGGAGTGACAGGAGAGTTAGGAGTGACAGGAGAGTTAGGAGTGACAGGAGAGTTAGGAGTGACAGGAGAGTTAGGAGTGACAGGAGAGTTAGGAGTGACAGGAGAGTTAGGAGTGACAGGAGAGTTAGGAGTGACAGGAGAGTTAGGAGTGACAGGAGAGTTAGGAGTGACAGGAAGATACGAAAGGAGAAAAGCAATAAACCACAGGAGAGGAGCCGTCTTGCTGGCAGCCATCCTGTCGCATCAGACGGCACTGCAGCGACCGCAGTGTACCAGCTGTCGCCCCGCCAGCTGGTGTGGGTTCTGCCCGGTCTGCGCAGAGAGCCCACTCTGTGTAGGCTGCACCTGTCAAGGTCATCACATCACAGGTCATCACTCTGCACCTGTAAAGGTCAGCACATGGCGAATGTCGCCATATCAGCGGCCACTCATCGCCGCTATCAAATCCAGCCGCTCTCCGCCAAAAACGAATTGATATATTTGGTTACATCCGGTTTTAGCGGCTGCCTTGGAGGATGGTCTGTTGGAAGGTGATATTGGGAAGGTCATTATCATCATCAGCATGTTTATTAAACATAAATGAAGTAGCATGTGAACATACAGCAGAAGGGTGCAACATTCCACATCAAATCGCACAAAAAGGGGATTTCGTACCCGACCCTTTCAGATTTTGATGAAAATTGGTACACCTGTAGTGTCAACTGAAAGAAACATACACACCAACTTTTAGCTGCGGGTGACCTCAAGGGTCATATTTAGAGGTTATCCAAGGTCACGACTTTTTTTGCGTACACTATATCAATCAAACGCTTGTATCTTCTATGCTAATGGATTTAGCGGAATAAAACTACTATCAATGAGCTCCACAGAGTTGGACCATTCGAAAATAGGATATAAAAATCCACGTGACCTCAATATGAACTTTGACCTGACGAGGTCAAAATCATAAAATGTATTTTTCTATAAGTTGCCTACTCGGAACTAGTCCAAACTTGGCAGAATAAATGAACATCTAAGAATCCTTTAAGAATGTGCAAAAAGAATGGCGGACACTTTTCAACTTTTTGAGATACCGCCCTTTGAGTATGGTAAGGACGTGAAACGGAGCAATGCCCCGAGACTATTTTCATGTCGCTTGCCATAATGTCGGTTTCTTTGGCCCGATTGACGTCCAATTTGGTAGGTAACTTCCGTTTCACGAATTCAATCACTTCCCGAGTTTTCAGCTTGACCTGACCTCGCATGACCTGGCATGACGTAGGAATAGCGTATTGCCCACTGATACGTATTACCTATAGGTAATACGGTGTGTTATAGATGTTCAGGAGCATAATACATATGCACAGGTGTTAACAGGTGACATTCATGGTTTTCATTGAGATCATGACCCCGGATGATCTTTTCAGAGGTCAACCGAGGTCACTGACCTTTAGAGCCCTTCATGGAACGGGGATCCCCATGGAACCCATTGAACGGGATATACATGGGTGGAAATGGGGTCATTTTGGGAAATGCAACGGGTTGGAACGGGTTTGGGACAGACCATATAATTTCTTAGCACCACAAAAAAGTGAAATATGCGGGTGGGAATGGGAGCCCCATCAATTATAAATTCGGATTTTGATTTGGATCGGAACGGGTTTGTGTCTGGTTGAATGGGCTGGAATGGGATGGGGGCTGAAAATGTGTCCCATGAAGGGTTCTACTGACCTTTGATGACCTGATATGATTCTTTGGCCTCTGGAGGTTTCTAGGACATTTTAGGATGCTGATTTAAAATTGGGAATCCATTTTATATAATTATACGTATGATATTATGCCAAATATGGGTGCCAATTTGAAATCTGCGTCACAAAATGTCCTAGAAGCTATCAGAGTCTCAAAATGTCATCTCAGGTCATCGGAGGTCAGTGACCTCTGTTGACGTGTCAAGTGCATGACCCTAGTGGAATATTCAATTATGTAAAATGGATTCAAAATTTGAAATCAGCGTCCTAAAATGTCCTAGAAACTTCCAGAGACCAAACAATCATCTCAGGTCATCAGAGTGGGTGCCAATGTGACCTAGGTTGACCTCTGAAAAGGTCATCCGGGGTCATGTCAATCGAAATAATAAATATCACCTGTTAACGCCTGTGCATATGTGTTATGCTCCTGAACATCTATAGAACACCGTATTACCTATAGGTAATACGTATCTCTGGGACATACAGTATTCCTAGGTCATGCTAGGTCATGAGAGGTCAGGTCAAGCTGAAAACTTGGAAAGTGATTCAATTTTTCGAACGGAAGCTACCCACTAAATTGCACGTCAATCAGGCCAAAGAAACCGGCATTATGGCAAGCGACATGAAAATAGCCTCGGGGCATTGCTCCGTTTCACTTCCTTGCCATACTCAAAGGGCGGTATCTCAAAAAGGTGAAATGTGTCCGCCATTCTTTTTTGCACATTCTTAGAGGATGTTATGTTCATTTATTCTGCCAAGTTTGGACTAGTTACGAGCAGGTAAACTTATAGAAAAATACATTTTATGATGTTGACCTCGTTAGGTCAAAGGTCATATTGAGGTCACGTGGATTTTTACCCCTATTTCCGTATGGTTCAACCCTGTGGACTTCGATATTAGTTTGATTCCGCTAAGTTTATTAACATAAAAGATATAGGCGTTTGATTGATATAAAGTACGCAAAAAATCGTGACCTTCGATGACCTCTAAATATGACCCTTGAGGTCACTCGGACCTAAAATGGGTGTGTATGTTTCTTTCACTTGACACTACAGGTGTACCAATTTTCATCAAAACCGGAGGGGGTCTGGGATTTGTTTTGTGCGATTTGATGTGGAATGGCCCAAAAGCAAAAGCTTAAATCAAAGCATCCTGTCTGAAAGGAACAAAACGTTAAACTGCGACCGCCGCCACGGTACAGTCCGCCCAGGTTCGTCTACTTGGCCAGCCCCAGTGCACCCGCCGGGGAAGTCACGTCCGCTTGCTAGATGAGGCTACAAAGAAGTTATGGGACTTACGATTTTAGTAGAGGTCAATAAATGGGTTGGAAGCACGCAAGCAATTTTGGAATTGGAGGGCCACCTCCCGACCACCTTCGTTGCTGAGATCTGCACCGTATAATACTATTTGTAGTTTATCTGAGGGTAGTTTATTTCTCGAGTCAAAGTTTAAGGATTTATAAATATTGTTGAACAGTACCTAAGCTTCTTTGTTCTGTAAATTGTGGGCATGAAAGAACGTAATGACTAGTATTTTCTGTATGATGTCGACACTGGCACGCAGGCGAAACGGATTTTTACATGTGAAATAAATTATAATTTAGGTGAGACATATTCATTCTAAGTCTTGCATGCAAAATATACCCCCTTTTTGGTCCCACTGAATAATAATGGGTGAATCGGGCACGCCCAGTTGCTCGCAAAACTGTTTTAGAAGTCCAAATGTGTGAGATGAGAACAAGATGAGTACAAGTAGTAGTACAAGTAGACACTACGAGTAGTGTTGTGTAGTTCGTTCCATGGCTTGCCTGTTGTTGGGGGAAAATGGCCTGTGGTATGATGACGTGGTGCTGGTTGCTGTTGTGTGCGTGCTGGCGTATCTGAGTTCTCTGTTGGTGTCTTGGGCGCGCGTGTTTGGTAATATGTCTCTGCATTGTATTGTAGTGAATGTTGTCCTGACCTGGATTTGGTAATATGTCTCTGGTGTATTGTGAGGTGAATGTTGTCCTGTCCTGGATTGCTCAGTTGATGGTACAATACTAATCTGTGTATGCGTCGTCTCGTTTTCAGTCTCTCCCATCCTACTTCTGCCAGTAGTTTGTCGGTATGTGTTCTATAGCTGTGAGCTGTGCGACTTGTCTCCAGTGACAAGTCTCACAGCTCTGTTTTGTAGTTGTTTCTAGCCTAGTTGCGTCTTGTATTGTGATAAGTCCGTCGTAGATGGCGTCGCAGTAGTCAAAATAAGATATGATGTAAACTTTGTAGATTTGGCCAAGAATGGGCCTTGGTAAGTGTTTCGCTGTTGGGTACAGAGGATGGGGTGCTTTGTTTATTTTGTGGCATGTCATGTTGATGTGTTGGTGAAATCGGAGGTCAGTGGAGAATGTGATGCCGAGGTGTGTTATATGACTGTTGTGTATATATAAATATTAAGAAAGGGATCTCCCGAGTCCGGTGTCAGAAGGAAGGAAGGTTATCGGCAAGCTTTTCGCTGCGCACGGACGCTGTGCAGGATACAGCTCATAGCCTGAGGCATGCTGGTTTGACTGAGACCATAACTGATAACTGATATATTTACTACGTTGTCAATGATCCATTGTATGTTAACCCGCGAGTTACTGGGGTATATTTCATAACGCGACTTACTGGGGGGGGGGGCTATTTTTAGCCCCCCTCTGATCTCCGGAACTACTGGACCGAATGTAAAAACTCAAAGGGCATTCGATAGCCCTGGGAAATTTATCGAGGGAAACATAATATTGTTGATCTTGGGGTCACCGATGACGTCACAGGTCAGGTCAAGTACAAAATGTTTGACCGTGTCAAAAGGTCTCGATGGATGGAATTGTCGCGCAAAGTTGCGATATTAAACGCATAAGCTGTCGATAAATCGGTATGATTCGTGTGTCTGACACTTCTAAGTACTTTTCTAAGTTGTTTATGACCTTGGGTCAGGTCAAGGTCATCCGAGGTCACGAGGTCAAACTGCAGATTACGGTCATTAGGCGTTGTAACACATGTTTATGGGTTTGTTTTTCGTCTAGAACGCGAAAAATGACCTTAAAACATTGTTTGTTCCATATAAATAGAAGTAAAAAGCAAAAATGGAAATGCGTTTTTATGCATAGTAATGCTGTGAGAAGTGGCCGATGTTTGTCATTTAAAGGTCATAACTCGGTCATTGTTAAAGATATCGACTTGAAATTTAGTACACATACTCACCGCATACGTCTCAATCACATATATTCCGGTTTTTGGATAACTCTGATTTTTTCTTGAAAATTTTGTAAAAACTAAAAAGAATGTACTTGGATTTCTAAAAAATTTGAATTTCCCAAATCTCGAAAATCCGAGATGGCAGTTTGATAGCCCGGTCTATTGTCAGTAATTTGATTTAAAACAATTTAGTTTATCTCAAATATCCTATCTTTGACAGCGTTTTCCGCAAACCATTATTTTGCAACAAAAACCGAAGAGCATGACATCACTCTGACGTCATTCCCGGTTGACCTATCATAGCCTCATATTTTTCCTTTTGCCAACATGTGTAGAATTGATGTGGAAGAAGGTACTGCAAGTTTGGTGACAATATCGGTGTTTGTTTAGGAGTTATTGCAAAATAACGAGAGGGGAGCAAAAAATAGCCCCCCCCCCCCCCCCCAGTAACTCGCGGGTTAAGCTGTTCAGTGCGCAGCTCAATGCGTCCTGCAAAACAATATATGCGTGTGTACGCACGCACGTAGACACCGGCGTCACGGCGTGCACAAAAACAAATGAAGTTACAAAGACATTAGTTGGACAGTAAAATGCAACTCAAAATTAGCATCTCGCTGAACACGGCATTTCACAACCGCGCTCAATACTGAAGACTTGTCGCGCCCAATACTGAAGACTTATCGCGCCCAATACTGATCAACGGCGGATCCAGCCAGACGTTTTTTTAGGGGGGCAACCAGCTTGAGCGGACGTTACCTAGGTACCCCCAATTTCGAATTTCTCCCCGGATTTGGGCCACTTTATTTTTCAATCACACGATTTCTAATGGAACAATATTTTTGTTCTCAAGCTTTCCGACCTTTTGGGATATCGATAAAGGTGTACCTATGTTTTCGTTCCAGACTGCAAGGAAAAAAACACGAAAAATGTGTGCTGAATCAAGCCGGATTTGCCCTTAAGAGCAAGGACGGATCCATCCGTTCGTCTTCGGGGCCAACTACTTTTTGCTACAAGGTTCAACGACCCTTACCAAAAAAAGCAAGAGTATATTATATTTTGAACAGTTTTTTTGCGGTCAAGGAAAACAAATGTTAGTGGAAAGAAGCTAACATAGAAATTTAAAACAGAACTTGGAGCATCAAATAAATGGCAGTTTTCTTCAGAATTTCCAGCTCCGAATCTCTGATAGTAAACCAGGGGGAGGGTCCGACCGGAAAAATGAATACGCATGTCGCTGCACAAATGTTTGTCGATGTTATCTGTTGCACTCAGATAAAAAAGAGCTAAAGGCGAGGACGTCAAACATGATCGAACCAGTCGCACTGCCGCCATTTAAAACAATATAATACAGATGACCTGATCATGGCGTCAAATTAAATATGCATTTCAAGAAACTTCAGCTACCCATCTATGCACCGCATACGGATAGGATGATCAACTTCCGTTGCCAGGTTCTTGCAAAAAAATATGTCCCTGCTCCCGGACCTCGAGGCCATTTACGCATCTCGGCGGGCGCATAGATACGACACACGCAGTCGAAGTAACCGCTATTTACTACGATGAACGCTGCATTTCTCATATTACTGCCATACAGTCTATGGCAGAAACCTGCGGCAGCCGGCCAGGCAGCGGCGGCCTGAAATAATCTAGCTGGCGACTTCCCGATCGCGCAAAGAAGTCAACGACTTCGCTGACGGATGACATTATAATGCCATCTGTATAGGTCAGACCTATAGGTCTTGCGGTGGGCCTCACACATGATCAGCGCCTCCATCCGGAGCTCGGTCATTGTCGCTCGGAGAGAAGATAGTCTTCTCCACCTTACTGAACACCCTCTCCACCTCCGCCGTTGTAACCGGAAGGACGGCAAGGACCTACAGGGAAAAGGATGGCTTTGGACCGATTGTTCTATTGTAGAATTGCCAAGACCGAAATGGTGCTGGATACAAATAATGAAATAAGGACACCTGTAAACGTGATAATTATTAAACTTATAAATTACCCCTCGCCCTGGTGGAGGTCATTTGTCATCCCCCTCTGAGGTTTTTCGAGAATAACGGGAAAACAGCGGCGCGCAGCTCCGCCAAATTTGGCAAAAAAAGTCCAAATTTTTCCAAATTTGCCCAGTAACGTTCTAAAAACGCAAATATAGCATGTATTAGACTTCACGTCTGGGGGGCAAACATAGTTTGGCCCCTATTGAACGGTCTTGGGGGGGGGGGCATGGCCCCGTTGCCACCCCCCCCCCCGTGGATCCGCCTCTGATACTGATGCACTGCACCCAAGGACATCTATCGGCCAAAAACATAATGACCATTCATGGGCTTGTTATCCTGTCTGAATACAATTGGTGTATGATTTGAGTTCAAGGGAAGCACCAAATACTCCTCAGTCACCCCACCAAACTAGCGCTCCGCATTGCAACTCGTTGTGTCGGTTTTTACCAATGACTGGAAAACATTTTACCCACCAAGGTCCAGTTAAAATTGCAAACGGTCGCTATGAAACGAGTCATCGTGTATACACGATTACATTTGTTATAGAGTTGCAAGTTATAACTTGCATTAATTATAAGATATTGGGGACCCTTGCAGGGAAGATGTGCCCTGCAAGGGATAAGATGTGCAGATGTGCCGTACGCGCGGAAAGTTAAGGTACGCAATATCCAGCAGTTTTTGTTCAAGGTGCACGGGTAAAAAGTGTGGTGCCTCGCTGAATAAGTACGAGTGATTACAAATCACAAATGTATTACAGTTAAGTCTTTGTTTGCATTGCAAAAGCAGTTACAAACATGTATGCTGACCAGAGTCGCCGTTTAATGGCTGTTTGAGTACAACCTTCATATGGCAGCTGAATGTATGCTCACTCTATATAATTGTGTCCACTTTAGATAAACGGCTCGCAGAAAGAAATCAAAAACCATTTATGTGAAAACGAAAAACCCGTTTACGTGTAAATGGGCATCTGTCCCGTAAAGGCGATCAAGTGACATCGCTCACTTCTCTAAAAATACCTTTAGCAGATATCACATTGGCTTTCCCCCTTCACTAATTTTGTCATCTCTCCCGAAGCGGCCAGTAGCGTTGTACTTCCGCTGGCCGGGATATGTCATGTGAGTCGCGACACGGGCGGGGGCCACACGCGCAGCACGAGAGCGCAGATCGCCCCACTGATCCGGCCAGTGTTCCGTGCGGAATCGGCGCGAATCACGCCGTTACCGGCATAGTAATATGACGGTAATGGGATGGTAATGTACCTCCAGAGGACACGGGCGCCCACACGCGTGTTCGGCATGGTTTTAGAAGTGATATCTGCTGCATTTTAGGGATCCGCGAAGCAGGCGCAGCTTCTTGCATATGAGCAAGTCGCGGTGTCATTTCCAGTCAGGGTCGCGCACAAGTTCTTGAGAAAGCTGAATGCAGCCGCGGTTATCGGCAATCATAATATATCGCTGCAAGTTGACAAAGTGGACAGTGTGTAATTCTTCTGATTTCTCAATCTATACATGTGTCACACATGAGTCATGACCAAGATGTACTGGAGTTTGATTTGCGATCGAGGTATTGGTCTGCGTTCTGCACACAGGAAAATGAATAGCCTTAGTAAAGACACAGTATACTAAGGGGTCTTATAGAAAACACCGCATACTATCAGTTCCCTAGCATTTCCCGGAAAGAAAGTTCAGCGAAGACAGAGGAAGTGCCGATCATCAGATCGTTGGCTGGTCTCTCTGGCACGGTATGACGTGTGGTCACGTGGTGCGCCACCGCCGCCGCGCGGACGCCACTATCGTCACATTGTCCTGCCTCCATGTTTGAGTAATTACGGTGTCGTGTGGAGCCCCTCCCACCCTCCACCTCCTCCCCGCCACCAGCCACCCGCCGTGACTTGCACTGTTCGCGATCCCTCCACAGTCCACACCGCGTCATGTAATTAGAGTGGTTGGTGTTCATGTAATTAGAGTGGTTGGTGTTCGATGCGTGAGTCATGCGCGATCGCTCCCCGGCCGAACAAGGCGTGAGTCACGCGCGATCGCTCCCCGGCCGAACAAGGCGTGAGTCACGCGCGATCGCTCCCCGGCCGAACAAGGCGTGAGTCACGCGCGATCGCTCCCCGGCCGAACAAGGCGTGAGTCACGCGCGATCGCTCCCCGGCCGAACAAGGCGTGAGTCACGCGCGATCGCTCCCCGGCCGAACAAGGCGTGAGTCACGCGCGATCGCTCCCCGGCCGAACAAGGCGTGAGTCACGCGCGATCGCTCCCCGGCCGAACAAGGCGTGAGTCACGCGCGATCGCTCCCCGGCCGAACAGGGCGACTATCACATATGTACCGCCGCTCAGCGATGGCCGCGCGGAGCGATGTCCGCGAGCGAACGATGACACGCTCATGCGTGGTATACATGATTGTGACGCATGTTAAACAGTATGAGGTAAGTGTCTGAGGCATGCGGTCGTAGCGCGGCACCGCAGAAGCCGAAAGTCACCGTTGCTTCTTGTTCGAACTGTTTATGCGGTCAGAACTTTGTACGGATGGGTCACTGGCACCCTTTGCACAAAATATCACGATGTTCTGTTCCATGATCGTGCATGTTTCATCACTTGTGTAGTCACTTGGTGATGGATCGCTCGCAGTTTTGGTAAACATTTGGAAAATGGGAAATAATGTGAATAATTAACATGTTACGGCATTGACTTAGCAAAGTTTCTATCGGTGTTATGTGAGACTTGAACACACGCTGCACCATGACAAACAGCGAACCCTCAACAATTATTTCCCAATGGAAAATACAATTCTAAAAAATAGGGCTGTCCAATGGTTCAACCAGCCTTCGGTTACACCCCATGCATGAGTAAATTTCTAAACTAACCCCTGTGCCAGGAGTTAACACCCGGGCCGTGTGTAGCAATTTTGTGAGTGCACACTGGAGCGGGGCGATACTAAATAAACATAAATCACTTGACGCACCTTCGACACCACCATGCATAACAGATACAACACGGGCAAACACCAGTATATATGTGCATGCGCTGTTACCGTGCTAAGACCGAGTTCTAAGAACGATTGCGTTCTTTTGAACATGAGGAGCAGACGACAAGCGATACCTACCGCTGATGCAAGATCAACTGAACTGGGATCAGCAGCTGGTCGTCAAGTCGTCGATCAGGAAGGAGCTGTTCGTCTTGCCAACACGCTGACGTCACAACTGAAATTATGAGTCGTTTCAGAGATACATTACCAAGACTGCAGGAAGTGTCGGTGCCATCCAGGCCTAATTAAGTCAGAGATCATCTATCGTTTATGGTTTTCCCA
>JAXIVJ010020024.1:0-15880 GCA_036785665.1 Chirona hameri | reverse complement strand
TAAGGGGCAAATAAAAACGGCGTCGCTTCGTGCCGCGGTTTTCCTTATCTCTGAAAAAAAAATTGCGGATGTGCAAATCATAGGCGTAAGAACGTGGGGGCAGGGGTGGCGGAATGTAACGGTGTGGTTATTTCCACACCTGACTGAATAGTCCACCGTGACGTCACAATGGCAGTTGCTTAGTAACGATGGACCCGTTGGGGGGGGGGGGGCGTTACCCCGTGCTACTGCGCTTGCGTGAATTCCGATGGCCGGCAGCGGCTGCGATGGTACAGGGACTGTGAACTGAGAGGCGGCCGAGAGCGGTCACTGCTGGACTGCGTGGAGACGGCCCTCAAGGGCTGTCTCCAGCAGTCGCTGTGCTTTAGTAATTTTAGACTGTATCTTCTTTTCGAACCGTTGGCGTTTTAATCCGACAACAACACGAGATTCTTAAAACTAGACTATCACTTGTTTTATTGCGAAAGAGAGAAAGACGGAACAAGACTACACGGAAGAGGGGACAGGGCTACCCCCCCCCCCCCCCCACTCAAGAAGTTGGGGAGCAAATATATGGTGTTGCCCCCCCATACATTTGCAATGAGGGGCCCTCTTGAAGTATATATTTGTATTTTTTACCGGAAAAAGAAATTGACCGACGGCCCTCAAGGTGCACTCGAACCGCCTGAGAGGACCCTCGGTCGGTCTTCGTCGTTCTCAGTGAGCTCTCGATCAGTCTGAAGGGGTCCTCGGTCTGCCTGAGGGGGCCTCAGTCGGCCTTAGGGGCCTTCGGTGGACCTGAGGAAGCCTTCGGTCGGTCTGAGGGGCCCTTGGTCGGCCTGAGTGGCCTTCGGTCGGCTCGAGGACGAGGGGGTCTTCGATCGGCCCGATGGTGCACTCGGTTTACATCTCCCCCTCCCCCCACTCAATAACAGGCGAAGGGGGTCCTCAGTTCTTCAAAGGGTCCCTGACGCTTCGGAGAGCCTTGGAGATTGCTTTGCTCTTTACCCTCAGTCAGCCTTAAGGGGGGGGGGGCTCAGTCGGCCTGAGATGGCCCTCAGCCGGCCCGTGGGGCTCTCAGCCAGCCTGAGGGGCCCACAGTCTGCCTGAGGGGGCTCTCGGTCGGCCTGAGAGGACACTCACTCGGCTTGAGTGGGCCCTCAGTCAGCCTTAGGGGCCCTCAGTCGGCTTGAAGGGGGCCCTCAGTCGGCTTCAGATGACCCTCAGCCGGCCCGGGCCCTCAGTCGGCCTGAGGGGCCCTCAGTCGGCCTGAGGGGCCCTCAGTCGGCCTGAGTGGGCCCTCAGTCTGCCTGAGGAGCCCTCGGTCGGCCGGAGGGGTACTCAGTTGGCCTGAGCCCAGAGGTGGCCCTCAGTCGGTCTGAGGGGCCTTAGTTGTCCTAGGATAGCCATCGGATGGCCTGAGGGGCCTTCAGTCAGCTTGAGGGGCCCTTGGTCGTCCTGGGATAGCCCTCGGATGGCCTTAGGGCTCTTCAGTCAGCCTGAGGGGCCTTCGGTGTGAAGGGCCCTTAGCAGACTTGTAACGACTCATTTTTTTTAGTCCGACTTGAGTCAGCTGATACCCTAAACAAAATCATACCTGGCCATACATAATCATATAAAACCCAATCATACCATTGGGTTTGTAATTGAGCCCCCTCCCCGGTCGCCGACTCGATTACAAACCCAATGAAAAACAAAAAGTTCCGAATCTGTTCGTCAGTAACCAGATTCGAACCAGAACGCATAGACTCCGAGCCCAACGTTTTAACGACTGCGCCATCCAAAGCCCCTAAATCGTAGTCTTTCTGCTTCCTGATGTCTCTTGTCTTTATTCCAGATGACGTCCTATTCTCCTTTCCTGCAGTACTCCTGATGACCACTCGCCGAGCGTTTTCACAGGTCGGCATCGTCGTCATCAGACATCGCCACCAGCCTTCCGTTGTGCATCACTAATCTGGCAGGCTCATTAAATCCGTCGCTGTGCCTGGCATGCAGCATGGCCGGTGCCTCCAGCTTAGCTCAGGCGGTAGCGACACCTCGGGCTGCAGCTTTCACGCACGCCGGCAGTGTGAGACGAATCGGAGGATAGCCCGCGGGCTGGACGAACGCAGAAGTTCTAATGGAGGAGGCGGGAAGAGAAACGGGGTGGTGTAGACATGGTATAGCTAGCTGAGCCATCAAAATAGGATGGTGGCAGGGCTCATTATTTACGTTCGTATTACAGCTGCATCCACCGCCGCACAGCATATAGGCAGCATGGCAACAGCGTGAAACGAACGGATTTGCGTGACCTGCCTTTATAACTTGTCGGATTCGTTTCGAGATACATGACAGGGTATGCCAATTACTCATGATAATTACTACTGTTTATAACTACTGATAATTACTACATGATAATTACCAATTACTCATGACACGAAGAAAGGCTAAGTGAAAAACAGCTAAGTGAAAAGATTAGTGATCACATTAATGCCCTGTTAACCCTATTTGTAACAGGGGGGGGGGGGGGGGGGGGGGCGGATTCCGCCCCCCCCCCCCCTCATGTTTTTCGCAGATATCTCCAGAACGGCTGGTAGCAGGCCCATGAAATTTTGGGACTTTTCATAGAATTGAACTCCGCATTTGGAGTCAAAATTTTGAGTTCTTAACTTGAACAGAGGCGGTTCCAGGGCACAGTTTTGGGTGGGTTCGGAGGCGACATCTGGCGAAAATACGGAAATGCGATCTTCACGGTTTCTTCCTAACTGCATCAAGTATGAAGGAGTTACATCGGCTTGCCGTGATTGCAAAAAGTGCAAATTAGAGGATGTTAATGAAATATCATACAAAATTGCATGGCAGAGGCGGTTTCAGGGGCTTGAAAAAGGGGGGTTTCCAGGAAGTATTCAATGCTTGGCGGGAAGCCAATAGAGCAATGTAAGGGGCATTTATAGCTATCAAGATGTAAAAGATAGCTTCTGATTCCATTATTTGCATAATTTATTACATATACAGTTTCAGGGGCGTGTTCAGGAACATGAAAAGGGGGGTGACTGGCATGGTGATGACGATATGCCAGCGATAACGGCGCAATATACGTTTAGCCTATAATAATATATGCACATATGAGACCAGAAAAGGGAATAAAGTCATTTTTTTGCAGAGGCGCGCTCAGGAATGGAAGAAAGGGGGTCATATTATTGCAAGGAAACTAAGAGGCATGGGCGTACAATGACATAACATACTGCAGTTTTCGGATGAAACACGCACCACAGGCTACTTTACGAACGATTATAAGATAATAGGCGAATCCAGGTAGGGTAAAAGGGGGGTAAGCAATGTTAATTGAAGTTGTAAGTGAAATAGTCACTGTTGACTAGTTAGTATCATAATAGCGGATAATATACTTATCAAAAAGTCTTGCGCCGCCCTAGTTTGGATCCTGGATACGCCTATGATGAAGTACAACATGCAAAAAGGAACTATCTATGATCAGTAACATATTTATAGTGCTGGGTAGCAACTTGTCTGCGGTTAATATTTTTCCCAATTTTACCCCGCTTTTTCACTAACCTGGTACCGCCTATGGCAAAAAAATATGATTTTCAACTGTTTTGTCTAATGTCTCAATCACATACCATTTCATTTATCAAAAAAACAACATCAAAAAATGGTTTTATTACGCATTTACGTCACCCCCATATTGAGTGACCTGCACACGCCTATGATTTTTGAATTTGCAAACGTCACCGTGATATATCAATTTCCGATTCAATCTCTATCGATTCCTATTAGTTGTGTTAAAATCGGTCGATAAACATGAAAGCTATGTTGAATGAAAAATACCACTAAAATTTGTCGTTTTTGCCCCCCTGTTGCCCCCCTATCCAAAATTTAGATTTAGTTATTATTTATAAATGTAGATCGTGTTGAGGGAAACCAAACACCGTTTCATTTTTGAAAATCGGACGGGTAGATCTCGAGATCTCCGGGGGGCGGAATCCGCCCCCCCCCCCTGTTACAAATAGGGGTAGCCAGGAGCCTGTTACAAATAGGGTTAAGCAACCGAAGCTTCATTTACCAGAGTGGAACAACACTAGCAACACTAGCATTATGAATCATTATATTTTAATCAACGTGTCCGAAAGTTCCGTTCATCTCAATTATTTCCCAGACATCAATCACATACATATTTATTTATTTATGAAATATCAAATTAGTGCAAGTAATGACACCTGTTATGATTATAATGGCATGACTTAAACATTATGTGACATTCGTCTAAGTTTCAGTATCTGGTGTACTTACGTTTTAAACAATTGGCTTTCACCAATTAGGCAAACAAATAGATAGGCACAAATCGCAGGGATTTGGTGGCAAAGTGGGTCTTTTAGATCATCTTCTTGGTGGTTTCAGAAACAGGAGGAGAGAAAGGAGAATGGAGAGATTAAGGACAGTGGCAGAGCCGTGTCCTAATTCTCCCAGGTCATCCTGTCCCTTTTATGATGGGAGGTGATTCGGTGACTCGCACTGAGGGGAGGTGCCAGCCCTGTCCTGGTGGCACCTTCCCAGGTCATCCTGTCCCTTTTATGATGGGAGGTGATTCGGTGACTCGCACTGAGGGGAGGTGCCAGCCCTGTCCTGGTGGCGCCTTTCCAGGCATCATGTCCCTTTTATGATGGGAGGTGTTTCGGTGACTCGCCAGCCCGGTCCTGGTGGCGCCTTCACCCCAATTATCAGCTTCACTTTCACCCAACGGGTCGTTAGAGTTGGTGGTGACTAGGCTGAAGGGTTTCCAGATGATGAAACGATACATTGACTGCCACCGAATGTCAAGTTTCCTTCGATAATTACGTTGTTCATACTTGCATGTATACTACTATTTTACCATCGATATTTTACTCGGAATAGCAAAAAAAAAAAAAAAAAATACCAAAGATATTTTGCATCTAATCAATGGTATTGTATCGTGACGTCATTAAAATGGAAAGCATATCGTTAGCCGCCGCTGTTACGATTATTGCACCAGTCTCAATTCAGTGCTGTATAGTGCAACCGTTCGAACGGTCCGCTGACCGCCCAGTCAGCCCACTGGCATGGCAGAATGATGTATGGCATGCCTGCTCTAAAGACAGACGTTGGTTTAACCGTGTTCGGCACAAACGTGGACAATGTAATGGTGTTCGTTTGGACGTGTGTCCAATATGGTGCTGATGCATACGATTGGTATTGATGACCTGTCTACATTCTTCTGGTATCGGACATGGTATTGATGCCATATATTATAGCCGTTTTGTTCTGTTCAACATGTCCCTGATACGATCTGTTCAACCTGGTGTTCAATCTGTTCTGTTCAGCGTGGCTCGACTCCCCTCTCGGCGATTTGCTGGCGCCAGTCTGCGCGCTCGAATTGATTCCATCGCTCAGCATGGGCCACACAAATCCTCGATGCCATCGCCCAACGAGGCACGCAGCTCGCTGGCGCCAGGGGTGCCGGGTGTGCGTGCTGGTCTCTGATGGCCCCGTCGGCCGTCACCAGTCAAGGTCCGGCCGCACCGCCCCATTCATCTGCCGCCGCCGCGGACAACAGGTTCTGAGGCCCGCCGTCGGCTGGTCGGCTGGCTGGCTGGCCGGCTGCCTGGCTGGCCAGTTCTTTGTCTGAGTATGGTGGTCACCTGCGTGGTGTCTCCATGGGGGAGTCTACTTGGACGCGGATGAGTAGATGGGGTGAGAGGTGTGAGTTCTCACTATTGGGAATCTAGGAATGTTCCAATGAGATCATGGTCGGGCAGTGAAGAGATCTCATCTCCTCACTAAGACCGGAACGAACTGAAGTTTTATATTTCGGCGTATGCCGTTCCCTGCTAATGGCTCAGCCATTCACTCCGCCCACTGATCACGCTTTAAGAGGGGTTATAGCCTGTTAACTTCGCCTTTATTGCTCCCCGCTTAATGGGACAGTCTACTCAGACTTAAATTAGTCAGACGCCATTTTCTGAAAGATACTAATGCAATTTTAAGACAAGAGGAAGGTTTGGAAGAAATAAATGCGTCCACCTTCTTTCTCAGGCACTAATTGATACTACCACATACAACAGATATGTATACGTAATTAAGCTTTTCGATATGAACCCGACACGATATGAATGCGTAGCTTAGCTTTACGATAAAAACACGATACAAAACGAATGCATAGTTAAGTTTTGTTTTACAGATGGGCCTACCCCCTTTAAATTGGGTCACGCGACACGCATAACCGGTTCGTCTGATCCTGCCCACGTCGCCCACGTCGAAGGCCCACGTCGAAGGCCATCGTGCGGTCCACCGGTCGGCGGCTCAATGGTGCAGTCCAACGGATTACACGTCCGGAGGTCAACCATCGGATGCCGCAGATACGGAGTGGCATTGGTCGGTTCCGGTGGCGTGGTGTTGTGCTGTGTTGTGTTAGGTTGTGATATGTTGTGATGTGTTGTGTTGTGTTAGGTTGTATTGTGCTGTGTTGTGTTGTGTTATGTTGTGTTGTGTTGTGTTGTGTTGGTTGTGCTGTGTTGTGTTGTGTTAGGTTGTGTTGTGTTGTATTGTGTTGTGGTGTGTTAGGTTGTGCTGTGTTGTGTTGTGTTAGGTTGTGCTGTGTTATGTTGTGTTAGGTTGTGCTGTGTTGTGTTGTGTTAGGTTGTGTTGTGTTGTGTTAGGTTGTGTTGTGTTGTGTTAGGTTGTGCTGTGTTGTGTTGCGTTCGGTTGTGCTGTGTTGTGTTGTGTTGTGTTAGGTTGTGTTAGGTTGTGCTGTGTTGTGTTGCGTTAGGTTGTGCTGTGTTGTGTTGTGTTAGATTATGCTGCGTTAGGTTGTGATGTGTTGTGTTGTGTTAGGTTGTGCTGTGTTGTGTTGTGTTGTGTTGTGCTGCGTTAGGTTGTGCTGCGTTAGGTTGTGATGCGTTAGGTTGTGCTGTGTTGTGTTGTGTTAGGTTGTGATGTGTTGTGTTGTGTTAGGTTGTGCTGCGTTGTGTTGTGTTAGGTTGTGCTGTGTTGTGTTGTGTTGTGTTAGGTTGTGCTGCGTTAGGTTGTGCTGCGTTAGGTTGTGCTGTGTTGTGTTGCGTTGTGTTGTGTTGTGTTGTGTTGTGTTGTGTTGTGTTGTGTTGTGTTGTGTTGTGTTGTGTTGTGTTGTGTTGTGTTGTGTTGTGTTGTGTTGTGTTGTGTTGTGTTGTGTTGTGTTGTGTTGTGTTGTGTTGTGTTGTGTTGTGTTGTGTTGTGTTGTGTTGTGTTGTGTTGTGTTGTGTTGTGTTGTGTTGTGTTAGGTTGTGTTGTGTTGTGTTGTGTTGTGTTGTTATGTTGTGCTGCGTTGTGTTGTGTTAGGTTGTGTTGTGTTGTGTTGTGTTAGATTGTGCTGTGTTGTGTTGTGTTAGGTAGTGCTGCGTCGTGTTGTGTTAGGTTGTGCTGCGTTGTGTTGTGTTAGGTTGTGCTGTGTTGTGTTGTGTTGTGTTGTGTTGTGTTAGGTTGTGTTGTGTTGTGTTGTGTTTTGTTGTGTTGTGCTGCGTTGTGTTGTGTTAGGTTGTGCTGTGTTGTGTTGTGTTGTGTAGTGTTAGGTTGTGATGTGTTGTGTTGTGTTGTATTGTGTTGTGTTGTGTTGTGTTGTGTTGTGTTAGGTTGTGCTGTGTTGTGTTGTGTTAGGTTGTGCTGCGTTGTGTTGTGTTAGATTGTGCTGTGTTATGTTGTGTTGTGTTGTAATGTGTTGTGTTAGGTTGTGTTGTGTTGTGTTAGGTTGTGCTGTGTTGTGTTGTGTTAGGTGTACTGCGTTGTGTTGTGTTAGGTTGTGCTGCGTTGTGTTGTGTTAGGTTGTGCTGTGTTGTGTTGTGTTGTGTTAGGTTGTGCTGTGTTGTGTTAGGTTGTGTTGTGTTGTGTTGTGTTAGGTTGCGCTGCGTTGTGTTGTGTTGTGTTGTGTTGTGTTGTTGTGTTGTTTTAGGTTGTGCTGTGTTGTGTTGTGTTAGGTTGTGCTGTGTTGTGTTGTGTTAGGTTGTGTTGTGTTAGGTTGTGTTAGGTTGTGTTGTGTTGTGTTGTGTTGTGTTAGGTTGCGCTGTGTTGTGTTGTGTTAGGTTGTGCTGCGTTGTGTTGTGTTGTGTTGTGTTAGGTTGTGCTGTGTTGTGTTGTGTTGTGTTAGGTTGTGCTACGTTGTGTTGTGTTAGGTTGTACTGTGTTGTGTTGTGTTGTGTTGTGTTGTGTTAGGTTGTGTTAGGTTGTGATGTGTTGTGTTGTGTTGTGTTGTGTTGTGTTGTGTTGTGTTGTGTTGTGTTGTGTTGTGTTGTGTTGTGTTGTGTTGTGTTGTGTTGTGTTGTGTTGTGTTGTGTTGTGTTGTGTTGTGTTGTGTTGTGTTGTCTTGTGTTGTGTTAGGTTGTGTGATGTTGTGTTGTGTTAGGTTGTGCTGCGTTGTGCTTTGTGGATGCAGCATACTCGTACATTGATATATTCACTGTTTCAATATAAGTTGTTGAATAGAACGACACATTTTCTGTTTTATCAATTTCGCTTCTGTCAACGTTGGTGCGGAGGGTCTATTAAGTCTATTAAGTCCTTCAGGGAAACCCAAACCGCTAATTTCAGCCAAGATTCTTGACTACATGAAATGGGAGGAGCTTGTCATTTATTATCCAATTGCGGAGAGTGATACAAAACGTCACGATATTGGACTATACACCTGATTGCTTGTACATACCTTATTACTGCAAGCACAAACGCAAATGTAGCGTCTACCAGTTTAAGAACTTCATGTCTTCTGAATGGCCAAGTCTCACATATACATATATGACAAATGCGACTCGTTTTCGGCCGGTGCGAGCTGCGTTAGATGTCATCCCGAAACAGCCACGTGTTGTAGCAGATTCAGATCAATGACAGCTGAAGGTCAGATCGGTTCAAACGACACACTGAGTCATGTCTGCCTGTCGTTTTCTACAGCCCTGGTAAGGCAGACCAGGGCCCTATCATTAATTGGTATTGCGACATCAGCTGCCGGGCTCTTTGTCACCTGGGGAGTGGCGGGATTCTGGGCGTCTACGGTACCACTACAATGTCCTAATCGGAACTGACATATGCTGCTCCTTGTTTGATTTTACGTATGTTGCCTGCTGGATACTTTAAGCTCTTTGCTGGAAGTTATATGGTTATTACAACTGTTGACAACCCTGGATCTTTGTTACCGATGGAACTATAGATTTTCCGTTTTGGTCCAGGCATCTGGACGAGAAGATATCCAAAATATCGGCGACGGGCTACAATTATTCACACGCATTCATGGACGGAGAAATTGTTTGTTTACGTCTAGACGGTTCGATTGTGTACTCCAATTACCTTCTGATCTTTAACTAATTAAAGCCTCTTGAGTTGCATATAGTTGCACGATAACGTTTTTAGTTTCCTTTCAGCTGCGTCATGGTGCATTACCTAAACCCGCTTACCGCTCTCCCCTTTAAACATTATTCTGCTCACGTTTACAATTACCATTGGATACACTAGAGTACACATGTATGTAGCTGTTCCATACATTTAAAACATCTCACTTCACCCAGACAAGAAGGGAAATGAGAGAAATAAAGCAGAACAAAACACCATGCAACAGCGCTTCATGCATGCCATGTATAATTGCATTACCCATATTTGCCGTAGAACAATGCAGCTAAGCACATACACCAGACAGCCGTGGGCGTTGGTGAGGTAAGGCTAGGGGGCTGGGGGGGGGGGGGGGGGGCTGGCAGCATCCGGGGTCTCCGAATCATCCTGCTGCCTGACGACCGCGCACTTCAGCCAGCCCTCGAGTCACGATTTCAAAGGAGCGGCAGCTACCCATATTCGGTAGGGCAGCGGTTTGGGCGGTTCGGGCGGTGCCCGGCGGCGGTGGCGGCGGTGGTGGTGGTGGTGGTGGTGGTGGTGGTGGTGGTGGTGGTGGCGGTGGCCAGTGACGGATCCAGAGGGGGGGGGGGGGGCAGGGGCCAGGCGCCCCCCCCCCCTCCTTGTCCATCGAAGGGGCCTAATGGCCCGAGGGGTCCCAATAGGCGATCGAAGTGACTAGAAACGAATTTCACTCCGCTTTAAAAACAAAATGGAAGTAAAGCAGTAGTAAAACAACAAAACGCAAGGCCTGAGGGGGTCTTCTGCTGGCCTGAGAGGGCCCACTGACCACCGGAGGGGTCCCTCTGACCGCCTGAGGAGGCACTCTGGCCGCCTGAAGGGGCACTCTGGCAGCCTGAGGGGGCACTCTAGCCGCCTGAGGGGGCACTCTGGCCGCCTGAGGAGGCACTCTGGCCGACTGAGGGGGCACTCTGACCGCCTGAGGGGGCACTCTGGCCGCCTGTGGGTCACTCTGAACACCTGAGGGGACACTCTGGCCGCCTGAGGGGCACTCTAGCCACCTGAGGGGGCACTCTAGCCACCTGAGGGGGCACTCTGGCCGCCTGAGGGAATCGGGATCCGCTTCCATAGGCGGTGGAACAGGGGGCAGAGGTAAAACAATATTGTGACTGTGTCTCACGACAAATTATGTCGACTCAGATGTGTCTCACGGTTCTTGACGCTTGTATAAGACATTTTGGCCGGCGGGGCTTCCCGGGTCAGATGTCGCTGGCGTGGCAGCCGCGCCGGGGTAGATGACGCCACCCGCTGGGTGCTTGGGTGAAAATACGCCTAGACGCGCCCAATACGCCCAAATAAAGCCGCCGTGCCTCGCGACTCATCGCGTCTCACCAGCGAAAAACGTGCCTTTGGCTTATCATGAGTCGCGACGCATCGCGCACTGGGCGAAACTTTGGCCCAGTTCCGCCAGTCTGAGCGGTTTGGTGAAACAGTGGACCAGGTTTTTGATTTGTGGTGGATATGGATACCACATCCCGTCTCTTGCTGGTGGGTTAGTTATAAATGCGGAACACAATTTTGTTTTGTTCACTCTTTGCACGCACCGTTTCAAGTGACACGATTCTACTACTCGGCATTTGTGTCTCAATTTGACCTCTTCCACGAACGATTTGTGTATCAGGTCACATCGCAAAATCATATTTTGTTTTACCTCTGCAGAGGGGGAGGCACCGGGTACCGTGCCCCCTTGAATCCAGGAGGAGGGGGAGGCGGGAACCAATGCCCTGGTGCCCCTTCAAATTGCTGAAAACCCACCTATTTTATGCGAAATGGTGCAAACTTTAGAGACAAAAAACGCGCCGCTTCGGGCACATATTACATATGTGTGTCCTGATAAATCCTCGATGTCAGAATGTTTGTTGACTATCGTTTGTTTTTCGCTAACGAACCCATAGTGCCCGCCGTTTTTTTTGTATACTGTGGTTCATGGTTGGAAATCCATGACACGTATTTGAAACTGTTAAGCAACTTCACCCAAGCTGTTATAATTTTGTAGGCAAAAACAGTCGAAAAATATCACATTTTTGTGCCACTGCGGCCAAGGGCGGATCCAGGATATCTTAGGAGGGGTGGCCGCAGGCCAATTTAGGGGCGCCTTCCAAAAATCCAGGGGCGCCAAGATAGCAATGCTCGTTAAGCCGCATCTGGAGCGAACGGAAGACATTAAACAACCAGCACACATGAAATATAGACTATAGTACGTCTTTTCGCTGTATGCGAATGCCTTAATCCATCGCCGGGCACCTGGCGGCACCCGGCGACGGACAGCGGGGGGTGGCTGCGACCGCTGCGGCCACCCCCTGGATCCGCCCCTGACTGCGGCGAAAATCCTTCTATCTTTGCGGTGGAAGAATATCATTGAGTGGCTGCATTGGTGCCCTTGGGCTGAATTGAATTTTTGAATAAATGAATGCAAATAATCGATTTTTTAAGGGCCTAGTTATTCAGACCTAAAAATAAAGCACACAATTATGCGTCGCTACGCGGCGCAAATCGTTCAGTGTTCTTTTCCAGTACAAAAGGGTCGAATATGCACTGTACACACTGGCGGCCGCAAGGGTGGGGGGGGGGGGGGCATGGGGGCCATGACCCCACCTTTGGCCTTATATGGGGCAACATGTCTTTTGATCCCACCTTTTGCCCCAGACATATTTCCTCGTTTTGACACTGCATCCTGGGTCCCAAAACTTAGTTCTCCAGCCCGCTCAAGACCTCAAATTTTGGCACCGCTTCGCGGCGCAATAATAGTTGTGTGGGTGTTCATGTTGCGTAAATACCATTGGTAGTTAAGTTTAAGTGCAGTTTTTGTGACAATTTTCTTCATGCCCAATCACGAACATCGACTACCCTCTTAGTCAAATTGCCCCCCCCCCCCATCCCACCCCCCCACCCCCACCCCTCTTCATCAGCCGTCTGGGTCCGCCCTTGACTGTACACATTCTATATTTTAGCACCATTCGCGGCACTTTGGCACTTTAATACAGGGTACGACTGATATTGCAAATACCTATAGCCAACGTTGTGTCAATAAACCAAAAATGCTGAAATATATAACAAAATATATAAGCCAAAAACCCTCAAAATATAGTGAACCAAATCCGTTGAGTTTTCAGATTTGGGTATAGGTAGGGGCACCACTGCAATTGATGACCCCCTTTGACGATATTCTGGATCTGCCCCTGACGGTGACGGTGACGGTGACGGTGACGGTGACGGTGACGGTCCCAGCCCAGTCCGTTCGTCCGACTAGAGAGACCCAGGCATGACTGAGGCACCAGTCGGCGGCCGGCGGGCTGGTTGTCGAGCTGACTTGTATACGAACGCCATGCCCCCGGCCGGCACACGGCCGCGCATGGAAATGAGATGCGGGCCCAGGCCGACCGCCTGACCGAGCGCTACCCGGTCGATTAGAGAGTCGAATCAGCAATAGTGAAGCGTGTTCTGGAGTGAACCAGCCTCCGACGTCCGCCACGGCACAAAAACTGACCAGATGTCTGCTGAACCAAGACCGCTAACATCGCCTGCCCGCTATGTCCGCAGTCTACCATGCCAACCTTACCTGCCAGAGCCGACCACACTGGTGGTTTCGGCGCCGTCAGGCCCAACGGTCCCTGCCACAACTCCGCCACGAACCGCGGCTCACACGCGCGTTTTTGCCCGACCCCTCATGACGCGTGCGGTATAATGTGGCCCAGCCCGGCAGGAGGCATCCCTGCAGCCGTGTGGGATGATTGTGGCTTAACAAAGCGTCGGTTTGAAAACAAAGCCTGCATGGCTGGAGCGCCTCACACAGTTCAGAACTGACAGATCAGCGGTCAGGAGGTCAGATGATTAGCGGTCGAGAGGTCACGTGATCCCTAACCTCACGGCGCATGCGCCTTGACCTCGGTGAACTCTGGAGCCAACATCTCCCCAGAAACGGTGCGAGAGAATCGATCTTGCTCTCGCTGTGACAACGAGCTGCGAATGGCCTGGCTGCAGCGCCACGGTGAAGCTGCGACGTGGGGGTCCAAAAGGCTGTCAGACGATCGTTGGAGAACAATGGATGATGGCAGTGCTGGACACCGCCGGGATGCCAAATCCTCGCTGCTGTGTAGGACTCCCGACACTGATTCATCGTTAGCGTCAGAGGCCTCGGCAACGTGTTTTGCAGAGAAACAACCTTGATGTCATATCACGCGATCGGTCCGTGCCAAATGAGAAGGTCGCCACCTGAAACATATTGACGGTGGATAATGGCTAATAGGGTATTGTACATTATTGATAGTTGGATAATACTAAAATACTTATTAAAAAGTTCCTAGCATGGTAACGTCACGTGCCGAGTTAGCATTCACTGCACTTGCAACCCAAACCTGGTGCAGCTATGGAGCGGCATGCCCGGGCGAAGCCATGCCGCATACATTTCATGTTTATTGAGAACATGAACAGGCGATTCCATGCAAGTCATACACCAGTTGATGCAGCTTTGTCCGGTGGTGTCCGGCCTTTGTCCGGCCTCCATTCAAAACGCTCCTCCAAAAAAGGTAACACCGAACACGGATCTCTGGTCTCAACAGCCGTTGCCAACAGCGAATACAGAGCTCAGTCATTGTCACAACCCCCGGCCACGGCTGGCCGGGTGGAATTATGCTATTCAACGACCTTAATAGCAATGGGCCAGTCAACCAGGAGCCGAGCGCCGGGAGCCGGAGCCGGAGCCGGAGCCGGGAGTCGGGAGCCGGGAGCCGGGAGCCGGGAGCCGGGAGCCGGGAGCCGGGAGCCGGGAGCCGGGAGCCGGGAGCCGGGAGCCGGGAGCCAG
Source organism: Chirona hameri (assembly GCA_036785665.1). Classification (NCBI taxonomy): domain Eukaryota; kingdom Metazoa; phylum Arthropoda; class Thecostraca; order Balanomorpha; family Balanidae; genus Chirona; species Chirona hameri. The sequence goes on along the minus strand of JAXIVJ010020024.1, from coordinate 1,725 downwards.
AAGAACCAGTAGCCAGTAGCCAGTAGCCAGTAGCCAGTAGCCAGTAGCCAGTAGCCAGTAGCCAGTAGCCAGGAACCAGCAGCCGAGGAGGGCATTGTCCGTTAATGACATCTCTCATTGGCAGCGGCCGCCGCGCCGCGCTGGCTGCGCAGTAGCCCTAATCGTGCTCATGACTCTTGCCGTTCCAGCGGCAGGTGCGGTGCCTTTCCTGACTTAACACCATGCAGAGACAGCTGGAAAACCGGTGCTGGCTGAGTGAGCAGATCAGAAATGTGTGCCCCTGCCACTGCTGCAGTTGCAGGATGATGCATTACGTGTGCATGTGTGTCTACGTGAGTGTCTAGACGAGTGGAAGCGACAGGTTGGTAGGCTGCGTGCAGAGAGTCAGAGATACCAGAATAAGTGTGCACGAGAATAAGTGGCGCTGTGTTGAAGCATGCCATGCAACTTCTGCCTGTCTTAACCCGCATCTGCGCATCAGCGGCTGTAGCCTCTACTGCGAGCAGAGCGCAGGGATTCCAGGCGCCGGCTATTTTCAATGTTGTCTGTTTTCAACTGCACCGCTTACGAGCATACTGGTGGTGCCGGCATGTCCACCCTGTCGCTCCGGTCACTGCAGGCTGTACACAAACCGGTCTGCGCCGAGCCGGTCAGGCATGACAGGGGTCAGCGGCAGCACGTGGGACGGCACGAGGAGCCACGCGGCCGCGCACGGCATGACAGTGCCGGTGGTAGGCAGCGGAATGCACCACTCGTCAGCGGCTGACTCAGGAGCGGAACCTGGAGGGGGAGGGGGGGGGGGGGGGGGGGGGGGCAGCGGGACAGTGGCTCCCAGCCAACTTAAATCGGTCAAAAGCGACATATTTTCTGATTTTAATGAAAATTGAACAACCTTTACTAATTACACTTGTTTTGCAGTAGTTCTTGGTACCTAAGCAGGCGAAATCCATTGAACTTTGGTAATTTCGTCATTTTTTTTGGGTGGGATGTGGCCCCCAAACCAACTTTCCGTTATATTTCCGCCAGCGGTAGCTGCCTGCATCAGTGGCGGATCCAGGGGAGGGGGTCACCGGGGTAATGACCCCCCCCCTTGGGCCGTGAAGGGGCACCACCGCGCCGGGGGCACCAGGGGCAACACCAAAACCTCAAAATAAAGGAAAAATAAAGCAAAGTGAAGCAAAAAATACAAAATAAAGCAAAAAAATAAACAAAAAATCCAATGTAAAGCAAAAAATGCTGCGCCGCTATACGACGCACATCATTTTCAGTGTTCTTTGAACCAACGGCACCACCGCGCCGGTGTACCAGGGACACCACCGGTGTACTAGGGGCACCACCGCGCCGGTGCACTAGCGGCACCACCGCGTCGATGTATCAGGGGCACCACCGCACCGGTGTACCAGGGTCACCACCGGTGTATCAGGGTCACCACCGGTGTATCAGGGGCACCACCGGTGTAACAGGGGCACCACCGCGCCGGTGCACCATCGGCACCACCACACCGGTGCACCAGCGGCACCACCACGCCGGTATACCAGGGGCACCACCACGTGGGGCACCAGTGGCCCCACCACACCGGTGCACCAGCGGCACCACCACGCCGGTGTACCAGGGGCACCACCACGTGGGGGCACCAGTGGCACCACCGCGCCAGTGCACAAGCGGCACCACCGCGTCGGTGTACCAGGGGCACCACCGCGCCGGTGTACCAGGGGACCCACCGTG
>JAXIVJ010020023.1:0-15904 GCA_036785665.1 Chirona hameri | reverse complement strand
CTTTTCCGGAGGACAACAGCTCTTTGGCATTCTGTGTTCCACCACGGGGCAGTACGCTGCCTCGGGTGGTGCTGTGTGTGTGTGCGTGTGTGTGGAATGTGCTGGTGTGCTGATGCGAGAATAGTGTTTAAAAATGTGTTAATGTCGGTCTGGGAGTCTGCGGGGTGACTAGTGTCAATGTGATTTTGAAAGGAGGACCAGTCGGCTTTGCGAAGGTTCCATCTAGGCAGAGAGTAAAAATTTGTCTGTCCTGAAGGGACTTGGAGTTCTAAGTGAATTGGGAAATGATCGCTAAAAAGAGGGTCAGATTGTGCGTTAAATGTGAAAAGAGTCGCGATGCGTGGTGTGGCGAAGGCGAGATCGATGGCGCTGTAAGTCACCTCGCCTCCTGAGTGGTGTACGTGTGTGGGTGATTGGTCGTTAAGGAAGACCAAATTATAGCGGTCCAGTAGGTCCAGCATAATTTGGCCTCGAAGAGAGTTCCGAAGGCAGCCCCACGCCCGACTATGCGCGTTGAAATCGCCCATAATCAGACATGGGGTGTTAATATTTGTGATAAGCTGGGAAAGAGAATCAATGTCTATGTCCTCGGTAGGACGGAAATAAATTGAGATAAGAGTTAGTTCTAGCTGAGCGATTTTAATATTGACGCCGACTGCGTCTAAGGTTGTTTGAAGGTCGATTTGGTGATGCAAAAGTTGGTTTGAAATAAGCAAAGCCGAGCCGCCTCGGCGCGGTGATGCATTTACGTTATTTGTGTAGACACTATATCCGGAGATTTTAAGAGTATAATTATTAAAGTCGGCGTCAATGAAATGGGTTTCCTGAACAGCGGCTACTAACGGATTATTATTTAAGACATAATGTTTGAATTGCCCCCAATGTGATATTAAAGATCTAACATTCCATTGGAGGACGAATTCAGTTTGATTTTGGTTCATCGGGAGTTGCTATTCTGACCGCGCCTTGCGGTCGCTCGTGTCCGTCTCCGGCGGGGTGGTCGGGTCCGTTCAGGGAGCTGGCCAGGGCGGGAGGGAGACGGGGAGGCGCGGGAGGGCGGAGAGTGGTAGCGAGCGAAGCAGGGCGAGGGCGGAGGGCGGTAGAGAGCGGGGCGGGGCTGGGAGGTGGGGACCCGGCTTCCAAAAGCCCGGATGAGGGACGCATCGGTCTCCTCCGCGGAAGAGTCCCCGGAGTCTTCCCCCGAGGCCTCGACCGCTGACTCCGCCTGATGTTCGGCGGGGGTGGGAGTTTGTGCCGCTTGAGCACGGCCGGAGTCCTGGAGGGACTCGGCTGGTGAAGGGCAGGGCCCGCTCGGGTCTGCCGTTGGTGACGTCACGCTGGGCCGCTCCGGCGGAGCTGCCAGCGGCACCAGGGGGGGGGGACCCACGTGGGGCCCGACGGGGGGAGGGCGCGGGTGGGGTTCGGTGGGGTGGGGGGAGTGGCGGCCAGGCGCTGGGGGCTAGCGCTGGGATGGGAGGGGGGCGGCGGGGCCCTCCCGGCGGGCTCGGGTCTCCTCGACCCAGGCCGCTCGGGCAGGGCAGTCCCGGAACCACGCTGGGTGGGGACCGCCGCAGGACACGCACAGCAGGGCTGCGGTGTCACCACCGACACAGTCATCTGTATCGTGCGACTGGGCGCACTTGCCACAGGTGGAGTGGCTGGCGTGACAGGATCGCTGGTGGCGGCCGAATCTCCAGCAGGCACGGCACTGCTGGGGACCCGGGGTCCACGCCGTTACGGGTACAGTAATGTACCCGCAATAAATCCGGTCGGGGAGGACCAGTCCCCTAAACCGGAGCCGCACCATGGGGTTCGGACCGGGCCTCTTCGACCCCATCCTGACCACCTCGGTCACTCCCTGAGACACGAGCTCGAGGAGGAGCACGGTCTCTGTCAGCGTGCTGACGTCCGGGGAGTAGATGAACCCTTGGCAAGAGTTCATGCGGTCGGGTGCAGACACCTCGCATGGCCTGTCCATGAAGGACTTCAGGGCCATGATGGCGTCAGTCTGCTGACCAGATCTGGTCTTAATCAGCAGTGCCCCTGAGCGGATGGAGCGGGCGCTGTGGACTTCTCCGCAGATTGCCACCAGGCAGCGGCGCACTGCGAAGGGGTTGGCGTGTCTCATCGACCCGCCGTCCTTGCGCTGGACCAGCAGGAGTGCCGGTCCGTCCGGGGGAGAGGTGTCCGGCGGGAGCCGGGCACCGGGACGGCCTGGCTCCTGAAGGTGACCAGGGGGGGGGGGAGACCCCTGAAGGGGGTCGGGGTCGGGGGGGATGGTAGCCCGGCGCCTGCCAGGCCCCTGGACGGGGCGGGCGGGGCCCCTGAGGGGGGCTGGGAGGGGGCGGGCGGGGACCCTGAGGGGGGCTGGGAGGGGGACCGTCCAGGGGGGCGCGCGGTCGCGCGCCGGGGAACCCCGGAGGGGGGTCGGGCGGGTCGGGGTGGCGGGGCGGGCGGGGCCCCTGAGGGGGGCTGGGAGGGGGACCGTCCAGGGGGGAGGGCGGTCGCGCGACGGGGAACCCCGGAGGGGGGTCGGGCGGGTCGGGGGGGGGGGGGGGGGCGGGGTTCCGGGGGGGGGGGGGGGGGGGTAGCCATCGTCGTGGCTCAGGAGGGGAAGGATGGGGGCTAACTATTTACGTTAATTGCCACACACGACAGAACGTGTTGGCAACTGCAAATTAACTTCTCAAGACTGGAGGGGACCTAAACCGTGGAGGAGGCCTATTGCCAATAAAAAATTTGTATCTAATGAGTCTACCTACTTAAAAATATCTAAAGTCTACCTATCTAAGGGTCTACAACCCTGCCACACGCACGTGGTCAGGGTTCCGCACCCGGAAGCGGTGGAGGGCTGTCGAAGGCTGGCTGGAGGCGTCTGCAGGTCCGATGTCGATGAAAGGATGTTATTATTTCTAAGAAAACTCACCGTCTGACTCCACCATCTTCGGCTGCCTCGCTCTGCGCATGCGTCGTCGTATAAAGAACACGACAAGCGTGACGTTGATGATGAGCAGCAGTGCTCCGACGGAGGAGACGGCGATGATGACAATCCAAGGCAGCTGGCCTTCCTCAAACACGGCCGGTTCCGCCGTGTCGGCGGCATCTCCTGGCGGGGTCAGCACCGGCGTCACACACGCCCACGCCCACGCCCACGCCCACGCCCACGCCCACGCCCACGCACGCGCACACGCACACGCACACGCACACGCACACGCACACGCACACGCACACGCACACGCACACGCACACGCACACGCACACGCACACGCACACGCACACGCACACGCACACGCACACGCACACGCACACGCACACGCACACGCACACGCACACGCACACGCACACGCACACGCACACGCACACGCACACGCACACGCACACGCACACGCACACGCACACGCACACACACACACACACACACACACACACACACACACACACACACACACACACACACACACACACACACACACACACACACACACACACACACACACACACACACACACACACCGGCCTTCTGCAACTCCACAAATTGTTTCAAACACGAACTCTCAAATGGACAGTCATGAATGAGGTTACAAGGTGCCTCTTTGCACCTTTTCGTTGTCAATCTCCAAACGGCGATTCATTTCCTTACCTACCAGGCATATCACCGAGCCATATCTCGCTTAGCAGTAGAGACACCCAAAATCCCAAATCCTCCCATCTCACCGGACGACTACTAACCAGTTGTTGCTGTGGTATCCACGCTGTAGGCGCTGTTGCCCAGCGTGTTGTAGGCCATGCCGGAGAATGTGTACTGTGTGCTGGGTCGGAGGCCGCTGACAGTGAGCTGGGTGCCGGAGGACGGCGACACAGGGCTGACCCGAGGCTGTCTGCTGTCAGCGCCCGCCATGGTGTGACGAACACGATAACCCTGACGGTAATATCAGCATTCATAATCAGCCAGCCGCGCTGTAATTAGTTTTGTTTTGCGCTTAGATTGAACGATGCAGTGATCTTAATCAAATGATAGGATTGATTCCGAAGAAAACACGGAGTAATTAAGCGATCTTGATGGATCGTTCCGGCGGTTACTCTGGGTTTCAGCTATACTAATTGTGTAAGAGAATCGCTTAGCTTTGGGCCACTGCTTGTATATCAATCTGCTACCTGCATTTGTTTATGATAATTTGTGAATGTTATTAAAATGACTTGGACATAGTTGACTAAACAGCTACCTTATTCTAACATACAACAACAAAAACGATGAGTACTAACAATTTATTGTACCTGTACTTTGTAGTTTACTGTCAAGTGTCTGTCAAGTGTCGCAATATCAGAAGACCAATAGATCAACATCTGCGGACCATACCTGTTCCTCGCCGCCATCGAAGCCGGGCTGCCAGGAGAGCGTGGCGGATCACAGGACAGAGCAGTCGCTTCTCACCTGTTCCTCGCCGCCATCGAAGCCGGGCTGCCAGGAGAGCGTGGCAGATCACAGGACAGAGCAGTCGCTTCTCACCTGTTCCTCGCCGCCATCGAAGCCGGGCTGCCAGGAGAGCGTGGCAGATCACAGGACAGAGCAGTCGCTTCTCACCTGTTCCTTGCCGCCATCGAAGCCGGGCTGTCAGGAGAGCGTGGCAGATCACAGGACAGAGCAGTCGCTTCTCACCTGTTCCTCGCCGCCATCGAAGCCGGGCTGCCAGGAGAGCGTGGCAGATCACAGGACAGAGCAGTCGCTTCTCACCTGTTCCTCGCCGCCATCGAAGCCGGGCTGCCAGGAGAGCGTGGCAGATCACAGGACAGAGCAGTCGCTTCTCACCTGTTCCTCGCCGCCATCGAAGCCGGGCTGCCAGGAGAGCGTGGCAGATCACAGGACAGAGCAGTCGCTTCTCACCTGTTCCTCGCCGCCATCGAAGCCGGGCTGCCAGGAGAGCGTGGCAGATCACAGGACAGAGCAGTCGCTTCTCACCTGTTCCTCGCCGCCATCGAAGCCGGGCTGCCAGGAGAGCGTGGCAGATCACAGGACAGAGCAGTCGCTTCTCACCTGTTCCTCGCCGCCATCGAAGCCGGGCTGCCAGGAGAGCGTGGCAGATCACAGGACAGAGCAGTCGCTTCTCACCTGTTCCTCGCCGCCATCGAAGCCGGGCTGCCAGGAGAGCGTGGCAGATCACAGGACAGAGCAGTCGCTTCTCACCTGTTCCTCGCCGCCATCGAAGCCGGGCTGCCAGGAGAGCGTGGCAGATCACAGGACAGAGCAGTCGCTTCTCACCTGTTCCTCGCCGCCATCGAAGCCGGGTTGCCAGGAGAGCGTGGCAGATCACAGGACAGAGCAGTCGCTTCTCACCTGTTCCTCGCCGCCATCGAAGCCGGGCTGCCAGGAGAACGTGGCAGATCACAGGACAGAGCAGTCGCTTCTCACCTGTTCCTCGCCTCCATCGAAGCCGGGCTGCCAGGAGAGCGTGGCAGATCACAGGACAGAGCAGTCGCTTCTCACCTGTTCCTCGCCGCCATCGAAGCCGGGCTGCCAGGAGAGCGTGGCAGATCACAGGACAGAGCAGTCGCTTCTCACCTGTTCCTCGCCGCCATCGAAGCCGGGCTGCCAGGAAAGCGTGGCAGATCACAGGACAGAGCAGTCGCTTCTCACCTGTTCCTCGCCGCCATCGAAGCCGGGCTGCCAGGAGAGCGTGGCAGATCACAGGACAGAGCAGTCGCTTCTCACCTGTTCCTTGCCGCCATCGAAGCCGGGCTGCCAGGAGAGCGTGGCAGATCACAGGACAGAGCAGTCGCTTCTCACCTGTTCCTCGCTGCCATCGAAGCCGGGCTGCCAGGAGAGCGTGGCAGATCACAGGACAGAGCAGTCGCTTCTCACCTGTTCCTCGCCGCCATCGAAGCCGGGCTGCCAGGAGAGCGTGGCAGATCACAGGACAGAGCAGTCGCTTCTCACCTGTTCCTCGCCGCCATCGAAGCCGGGCTGCCAGGAGAGCGTGGCAGATCACAGGACAGAGCAGTCGCTTCTCACCTGTTCCTCGCCGCCATCGAAGCCGGGCTGCCAGGAGAGCGTGGCAGATCACAGGACAGAGCAGTCGCTTCTCACCTGTTCCTCGCCGCCATCGAAGCCGGGCTGCCAGGAGAGCGTGGCAGATCACAGGACAGAGCAGTCGCTTCTCACCTGTTCCTCGCCGCCATCGAAGCCGGGCTGCCAGGAGAGCGTGGCAGATCACAGGACAGAGCAGTCGCTTCTCACCTGTTCCTCGCCGCCATCGAAGCCGGGCTGCCAGGAGAGCGTGGCAGATCACAGGACAGAGCAGTCGCTTCTCACCTGTTCCTCGCCGCCATCGAAGCCGGGCTGCCAGGAGAGCGTGGCAGATCACAGGACAGAGCAGTCGCTTCTCACCTGTTCCTCGCCGCCATCGAAGCCGGGCTGCCAGGAGAGCGTGGCAGATCACAGGACAGAGCAGTCGCTTCTCACCTGTTCCTCGCCGCCATCGAAGCCGGGCTGCCAGGAGAGCGTGGCAGATCACAGGACAGAGCAGTCGCTTCTCACCTGTTCCTCGCCGCCATCGAAGCCGGGCTGCCAGAAGAGCGTGGCAGATCACAGGACAGAGCAGTCGCTTCTCACCTGTTCCTCGCCGCCATCGAAGCCGGGCTGCCAGGAGAGCGTGGCAGATCACAGGACAGAGCAGTCGCTTCTCACCTGTTCCTCGCCGCCATCGAAGCCGGGCTGCCAGGAGAGCGTGGCAGATCACAGGACAGAGCAGTCGCTTCTCACCTGTTCCTCGCCGCCATCGAAGCCGGGCTGCCAGGAGAGCGTGGCAGATCACAGGACAGAGCAGTCGCTTCTCACCTGTTCCTCGCCGCCATCGAAGCCGGGCTGCCAGGAGAGCGTGGCAGATCACAGGACAGAGCAGTCGCTTCTCACCTGTTCCTCGCCGCCATCGAAGCCGGGCTGCCAGGAGAGCGTGGCCGAGTCGTGGGACACATTGACCACCTTCAGTCCTAGAGGTGGGTCAGGAGCACTGGGACGACCCAGCACTATCTGCTGACGCTCAGAGCCCAGCTCGTTGTGAGCGACGCACTCATAGGTGGCGTAGTCGGAGGCCTGCACATCCTTGACCTTGAGCACAGACTGCCACGTCACCAGGTCCACCTGTCGAGAAAGGGACCACAAAATGTGTCATAACAGAGACCCGGAGAACGGATTCTATACTATATCTGAGTAAACATTGCATGTACAAAATATCCTTGCAAATATTAAACCAAAACCGTTCGTCAATGTTTATGACACAAGTGGTTCTCTTTGAAATGTCCACATAACTTTCTCACAAGGCTTGAAAGACGTTACACAAACCATGCCTCGACAATGCAGCTGGTAAAAGTAAGATCCACCAAGCACCTGAACACCTTCGAAACTCACTTGAGTATATGCAAGATGGTATTTGTGCACATTGGTTGCTCTGTCGACGACTGTTGCCTGTTTGGACCACTCGAATGTCACGTTAGGCGCTCCACGTGCCCGGCACGTCAGTTCTGCATCACCCCTCAGTTTAGCAGCCGACTTCGAGAAACGGACATTTTCTACTAGCTCTGGCTCATCTGAAATATTTCGAATCGTGTAAATTAGCTTTTACGCCATATGAGCAGCATACCGAGTTGGGGCATTCCATGCCAGATCGACCAAGCCCACAAAAATCACGAATTTTAACTGAAAACATTATGAAATCACGTGACCTGACCTGATGATACATATGTTTATATAATTCAAATTATGTATATGGTAGATATCGCCCGCTGAAAATTGAAGATTTGCGCGACATTAAAGAGATGCCTGAGGCTATAACTCGAAAACCGTTCGACGGACGAGGCTGAACATTTTACAGCGTGAATCGACAGACCAGATAACCCCCCAAACGTAGTTTTATCGAAATTTGAGATGTAGGGTGTTATTTTGATATTTTGGGTCCATCTTCCCTGGAATGCTCCAGTTTTTTTAACTGTTGTTAGAAGCATTTCCAATTCTACAGAAAACTCATTACTATTTGCATTTTATGAGCATGGTGAACATTGGCTGTAAATACATCAATAAACAACTATGCGATGTCGCAAGTCAGTAAAGATAAATGATTTATCATTCATGTTCCAGACGGTAAACATTAATAAGGTATATGCTGAAACGTGTGTAAAGACACCCAGCATAAATGCAGTGACATAGTTACATGTCACAAGATTACATATATTACCGCAAGAAATTATCAAGGGTTCAATAATAATAATAATGTTCATGAATTTCACATACGTTCTACAAGTAATCTTGCAATGGCGGTTGTCTCTCCGATGTTATTCCTGGCGCGACACACAAACTCTCCGATGTCCTGTCTCGTGACGTTGCGTATCGTGAGGACGCTGCTTCCGTTGCCGTTCGTCACGCTGACCCAGCTGGAGCCGAAGTTGAAGCCCTGCCTGCTCCAGCTGACCATGCCGATTGGTAGGGGGTTTGCGTCGGCAACACACTCCAGTACGGCGTCACCTCCGGGAGGCACCACCACCATCGTGGAGACGGACACCATTTCAGCAGCATCTGTCAACACATATTTGCCGTCAGAAGTCCGGAAATATTTGTGCTACAGACAGCTTGGCACTTGAGACCCTGTTCTGGGAGATAAGTTGTCAACGCATTGTATATCATTGGTAAGCTTCCCGCTAATTATACTGATATGGTGCATAAGCAAAATGGTGCTTCTCATATTATGACAAATAACAGCGCTCGCAATGCCTAAAAGTGGAAATGAGTGACGGGAAGAAATAGTCACATCGGTTCACTCACATTGCACGTTTACATGAACGCTGACGCTGGCGTTTCCCTCGTCATTCGAGGCCACCAGATGATACCACCCTGCATCGGCTTTGCTCGCCCGGCTGATGTCCAGCAGCGGGCCGCGCGTTTGACGCGTGGCGCCATCTGTTGGCGACTCCCGTAACCAGTGGTACGTGATGTCGCCAGGCCTGGCTCGCGCCGTCAGGTTCAGCCGCAGTGACGACCCTTGCTGGATGTCCGCCTCGTGACTGGTCTGATTGAACTCAGGTGGGTCTGAAAGAAGTCGAACACATCATTCCTGCGGGGCATTGGGGGGGGGGGGGGTCTATATTTTGCCCCCTCCCTTGATTTTTGGCGATATCAAAAGATTGTGTAGCGATAGCGACTTGAAACTTTGTGTACTTTTAAAGGGGGGGGGGGGGGTGCGCACCTGCCGACCCCCTTGGCTACATGCCTGATCTCAGATGACATCAAAGCATCCCGAAGGTGGAACGACGAGCACCGTTCAGGGACGCATATTCGCGCGCCATATCCCGATCAGGAACCTCGCGCGTCTCCTTCTGATGGACATGGCACTTGGCAGACTGCCACATAGTTGAGCTTGCGCTGCTTCATCGCGCCCCAAGACAGTCTGTGAGAACATTCAGCTCGTCCGCCCGCAAGGCTGGCCGAAAAGGGCCCAGCTGGCGGTTGGAGGGGCAGTTACCCTCCCCCCGCCCCTATGGCGCCGTCCCTGGTAACATTGCAAATGGTTTGCAAGCAGCAAGAGGCAGAACGACTTTTCCGCGCACAAATGGTCCCTGTGGATCTGGAGGAGCCTGGGGCGAGATGGCTTTGGGAGATGGTCCTGGCCTGGTCCCACAATTAGTTCTTCGGTCCAGCAAGTGGGGCACCGCTGGAGCAGCTTCCTGGTGCTGATGTCCGCGTCTTTGCGTTCGCGTCGCCTTTTTTCGGAACTCGGCAGACTAGCTAAACATGTATCCCACTTGCAAGTTAATATTGTATGAAGGGAGTGGGCCCTGGGGCTAGCAATTATGTATCGCCAAGGAGAGCCTCTGCCAGACACTTCATGCATTCATCTTCCTATTTTCTAAATTTGCATAAGCAATTGCGAATTTTGTGTCATGCCGCTAAGCGGCGCGAAATTTTCAAGTTTTTAACTGTGGATAGCTGGATTTTGACTGCTGCAAAGGCCATTTTTTACAACTGTACGTCCGACATTTTTTTTTGTGGGGGGGGAAATCATAGTTTCAGGTACTTGGGGGGGGGGGGGGGGGGGGCAGGCCCCTTGACCCCCTGGATCCGCCCCTGAAGGAGAGCCTCTGTCAGACATTTAATGGAATTAATTTCCCCATTTGCCAAATTTGTATAAGCAATTGCGAAACGTGTGTTATGCCGCGAGGCAGTGCGAAATTTTCCACCTTTAAACTGGAAAAAAAATCCAGTTTAATGCCGACCTGAGATGGCCGTTTACCACTTTGAGAAGACCCTAATCGATCTAGAAGGGCGCTTTTCCGGCCTGAGACCCGCCTGGGGGGAGCGTGTTTCGCCCCCCCCCCGACGATCTTTCGCAATAGCTCAAAAGCCAATAGCGCTATCGACGTGAAACTGCAGGTACCTCCTTCTACATCAATTTTACGTCTCCTGTGCGAAAATGAAGCAATTTCGTCCATTTGGTTTCTCTCGAAATGTAGCAAATCTAGTGACGTCACTACACACGAGTTTGACACAAAAATCAGCTAAACTTTAGCAGACCGTACAAATGCCATATTTTGATAAAAATGCAATCGAAAAGCGTCCAAAGATAGAAAATGGCAAGGGCTTAAAAAAGGATATCTCGGATTTTTGAAATTTTGGTTTTTGACCCCCCAAAAACAAAAAACTATTTGATGTTGAAGAACCACATGTGGACAATACCCACACCAAATTTAAAAGCAATATTTTTATTTTGACTGATTTATGGCTCCCTAAGTATGAGAAACTCATGACTTCATATTGTTTTCCCTTTTAGTGACCAGATACAAACAAATACATGACAGCACTGTATTTCGGAGAAAAAATTGGTCGAGCAACATGCCTTTTTTATTAAAAAATTCCAATTTCAAATTTTGATCCAATGTGACCTGACCTTGACCTTATATGGTGTCAGATTGTGAAAAAGGCTGCTACTATCGAATTCTTCGTGTATAATTATACTCATAAAACATGTGTCGCATGACTTTCGTATACCTCTTGTCAATAGTGACCTTTTGTGACCTTAACCTTTGCTTACAATTTCACTTTTGCTTATGCGGGGTATGTATTATACCTTTGAGAGCACTTTGTGCGATAATTGTCTCGATCTAAGGCTTTGGATGGAAAGTATGGCCCCAAAACTCAAATATCTCAATTTTGACATTTTACCTGACCATGACCTGACATGTGACCTTATTGGGAAAGTTTCGAGTATGCTTTGGATGGGTCTCATTGAGAGATTTCGATTGCCGACTTACGCGTCTCGCTGCGAGTATTGGTTCGGAAGATAACCAGGGGGGACGCCCCCCCCCCTTCAATCCACCCACCCCCCAAGCCATAGGCGATCGGCTGAGACCCCAGCCAACGCTGGGTTAAGTCGGTAAGTAAGGAACAATGAACATCCGCTTCTTTGAGAGGATCATCGATCGACCTGAGAGGGCCATCGTCCGGTATAAGAGGCCCCTTGCCAGGTGTGGAAAGGCTTTACCTATATGCTAGTCTGAGAGGGTCCTTACGAGGCCTGAGAGGAGTCTGAGAGGGCCCTTGCAATACCTGAGAACCCCCTAGGCTTATCCAAGAGGGCCATTGTATTTGTCAGGCCCGAGAGGGCTCTGTGCCAGTTTGAGATTCTGAAATTCTCGGCCATTCTGAAAGCCATTGGTCGGTAGGAGGCTCGGCTAAAACTTTGGTTTGAGGCGCCGTCCGAAACAAGGCCAAAACTCGTGTGGCTTTATTTTTGCGTTAAAAACTGATTTAAATCAAACTTCTTGTACCTATTCTTTACATTTTCTTTTACAATCATGAAAAGTGTTATTTTTGGTCGATTTCAGTCGTTTTGGTAAAACGGTGGCGCTGTATAGGCCCCCTTGGACCCGTCCCTGTTCCCCCCAATCATTTTGACAAATCGACACCGCTGAGCGCAGGTGCATGTATCTATGGCCTTACAGCAGCAGCAACGAAGCAATTATTGAAAATGAAGCAAGTGCCTTGAAAAAACGGAGCCCCCACCTTGCTTCAATTTTTGGCTCGTTTTATCGATCTTTGTACGAACTTGGCGCGGCCTCTGCGCCAGGAACTGTCGCAGATAAACGTTCATGATTTAACGAAAACGCAGCCCGTCTCGTTTTTCTTTTTAAAAAAATCTGCTTTTTGTTTTTGCTGTGACTTGTTTATGATAAAGGATGGCTCAGAATTGGCAAAAAAATCGAGCCGTGGCTCGTTTTTTATAAGAATGGCCTCTGCTCTACAATTATGCTACCTCAGTTCAAAACACCATGTTAAAGTTAACTATTCTCTATGAATACCAACCTTATACCCAACCTTATACATAGTTGGTGTCAACCTTATACCAGGTCATGCCAGAATGGCGTCACAAAGCCCCAGTGGTTCGAAGGTGACCGGGAGCCCTAGCGGCGGTTCGAAGGTGACCGGGAGCCCTAGCGGCGGCGCGAAGGTGACCGGGAGCCCTAGCGGCGGCGCGAAGGTGACCGGGAGCCCTAGCGGCGGCTCGAAGGTGACCGGGAGCCCTAGCGGCGGCGCGAAGGTGACCGGGAGCCCTAGCGGCGGCGCGAAGGTGACCGGGAGCCCTAGCGGCGGTTCGAAGGTGACCGGGAGCCCAGCGGCTGCCTGGTTAAGTATTCATCAGGCAAATCTTGTTTTGGGAAACTCAGCAGTCCATCTGTGCTGAGGCGATTGGTATCGAATCGAAGAAGAATACTCACATGCTACTTGTAGTATTATTTTCTCTTTGAGCTCTTCTGAGAATTCCTTAACCTTGCAGCGACATGTGTAAACCGCGCCATCGCTGGCCGATGTAACGTTCTTGCGGAGAGAAAGACGACTTGAGAACCTGTGGTACAAAACACGGCTGTTATTTATGGCGGGAGTGGTTTATTTCGTTAAACCTGATGTTTTATACAAATAAGATAAACAACAGGATTCAAGCGACACAAAACAAAACTGACTGTATCATGCATAAAGGTATGATTTCATGCAATAGAGAAGCATCTTCATATTACTGATACGAATATAATGAGAGCGAGAGCGACTAATGAGAGCGAGAGCGACTAATGAGAGCGAGAGCGACTAATGAGACCGAGAGCGACTAATGAGAGCGAGAGAGAGCGAGAGCGACTAATGAGAGCGAGAGCGACTAATGAGAGCGAGAGAGAGCAAGAGCGACTAATGAAAGCGAGAGCGACTAATGAGAGCGAGAGAGAGCGAGAGCGACTAATGAGAGCGATAGCGACTAATGAGAGCGAGAGCGACTAATGAGAGCGAGAGCGACTAATGAGAGCGAGAGCGACTAATGAGAGCGAGAGAGAGCGAGAGCGACTAATGGGAGCGAGAGCGACTAATGGGAGCGAGAGCGACTAATGGGAGCGAGAGCGACTAATGAGAGCGATAGAGAGCGAGAGCGACTAATGAAAGCGAGAGCGACTAATGAGAGCGATAGAGAGCGAGAGCGACTAATGAAAGCGAGGGCGACTAATGAGAGCGAGAGCGACTAATGAGAGCGAGAGAGCGAGAGCGACTAATGAGAGCGAGAGCGACTATTGAGAGCGAGAGCGACTAATGAGAGCGAGAGCGACTAATGAGAGCGAGAGAGCGAGAGCGACTAATGAGAGCGAGAGCGACTAATGAGAGTGAGAGCGACTAATGAGAGCGAGAGAGAGCGAGAGCGACTAATGAGAGCGAAAGCGACTAGCGGCATTCCATCAAGTGACAAAATGCAAAGATAAACTTTTCCACTCACCCGCCGTGTTTTCCTGCTTTGAATGTTTCCAGAGCTGTGACGCCGTCGGTGACCTGGGTGTTGTCTCGCCACCAGGTGAGGTCAGCAGCTGGGTAGGACGGTCTCGACTCGCAGGTCAGGATGGCCTGACTGCCGGACCTCAGAAGGTCTGGACGAACCTCCAGCTTCAGGCTGGCAGGAGGAACTGAGACACATGCCAGAATAAATTAAGACGTAAAATGCTGTTAAAATTGACAGAGTTGTCTGGTAGGTGAAGCCAATACAGCGCATTCTTGTCAGTTCATGCTTTCAGGTTGTTGGATCATATTTCATCTATTTGTATTACTGATTTATCAAATAACAACATTTAAGAAATCAAATTTACCTGATGTTGATGTTGAAAGCTCGTCTTACGTTTGATTACATTGTGCCCTAAAATAAATACATTGGCATGTTACTGATGATTTTACGCATGTTTAACAGTGAAGTCATAAATCAAATGTATTTATTCCCGAGCGGTCAAATCAGCCAAAGGAATTGAAATTATTTGTGTACCTCATATTTTGACTTTTGAGAAGTGCTGCCTTGGCAATGGCCGGCGATGCTAACACGTTATTGTTAAGTTATTTTATTCCACTACCAGGCTAGTTTAATCCAGGTCCGCTACCTTCACCGTGCTTTTCCATCGATACAGTTCCCATTCGCTCGGTACAGGCCGCAGTGCTTTGAAAACAAAGTCGTTGAAACGGGCATCTATTCCAAGTTAACAGTATCGGGCGGGAGCGGACTCGGGATTTCGTTAAACAATTAACAATTAACAGTTATCAGTATTTAAACAGTATTTAAACAATTAACAGTATCTAGTTCAATACGAAACGAATTCAGCAATATACCTAATCATGTTCGAGAGAAATGTTGTTGAATTTCTATTAAAGGGAAATAATGACCTTTTTCCACAAAAATGGAGTTAGCACTTGAAATCGCCAGACGAGACCAAAATATATTGTAAATTCATCACATTTTGCATGAAAACTTTCCTACCGAAAGATATTTCAAGTTAAAGTTGATAAGCGTTCCACACTTTTAACGATCGGTACTTGCAAGTACTTTTGGTCCTCATCAAACTGCGGGCTTTTCCCGTATTGTTTTTTTACGCAATGGAGTGGAAAATATATTGTGCGTTCTGCTTGTTGTGATTATATGCCCGGCGATCTTCTAAAACTAACAGCGATTGGAAAAAGTGGCAATAAAATCGGAAGCTCATCGATGCACATCAACGGCGGCATAGTTAGTGGTTGCGACCCTCAATTTGTGAAAATCGATTCATTTGTTTTCAACATTAGGAGTATTGTATAATTTGTCTGTGGCTGTATATAACACTATGCTTTATATTATCATGAAAAATAATATTTTTCCCAAAAAAAAACTAACAAACAATAACACAAAACTGGCAATTAAATCGGAAGCTCATCGATGCACATCGACGGCGACCTATTTAGCGTCGGCGATTTGTTTACAAAGTCATTGTCATGCTTCTCGGCGCACTTTACCATTGTGGCGAGTTGTTCCTGATTAGTATACCCCAGTCCCGTAGCAGGCTTTGTTAATGACGTCACTGGTGTCCTTCTTCTGTAGTATTGCAAAATATATCTGATTTTGAGTTGAAAGCTAATTAAAGACTTATTCAAATTATTGTTTTTAAGTTTACATTTTCTTGTTAATCATTATTAAAGGTATTTTATCACTGTATTTCATAGTAGTTGACACTTCAGAAACTTGTGACGTAATAATATTGTATCCAATATGCATTTCCCTCACCTTTTGCTATTGTGACGCAGTGCCGAGTGCTTTGCGAATACTAGCTTGCCTGGGGTTCAATTCATTCCGCTCTTATTTTATTCGAGTTGGTATAGTTTGCATGTTGCTGTTATTCATGACTTATACTGATATTCAGTCATGCATCACGGATGCTTCACGGATTGCTTCACGGATCAGAGCGCTGCTCGAACGCACGCTAGTAGCGCTTTCGTTCTCCATGGCAACCAGGCGTGAGCCAATGAAAAGCCAGAACGTATTCCCTTTCTGGCTTTTGATTGACTTACGCCTGGTTGTCATGGAGAACGAAAGCGCTACTA
>JAXIVJ010020022.1:0-15931 GCA_036785665.1 Chirona hameri | reverse complement strand
CCAACTGGTAATGATAGTCGACTTGTTTTGGTCAGCCTTGGAATATTTTCGTCTTTCATTTCTCGATCCCCGGGTGGTTCGCAATCTAAGCCAATCTAGACACCGGATGGTTCGCTTTATCTGCGCAATAGATGTCGACAAAAAAAATTGTGCCATATATTTGGCAGCACAAAGGATTTCCCTGTTATTAAAAAAAAGTAATATGACGTCACCAACCCAACTTGTTGAATTTCTTACAAGATAAGCTTTTTCAGAAGAAGAAAAGTTCACGAACATGTTCAGCTGACCTCGCCTGACATGTAGACATACAATTAAGTGTGATTCGACAACTTTCACAAAGGTGGAACAGTCCCTTTAACCCGGCATTGACGGTCTCAGCCGAACGCCATTGATGGGGGGGGGGGGGCGTTAAACGCCCCCTGGTTTTCTTCCGAATCAATGATCGCAGCGAGACACGCAGCGAGACTGCATTCAAAAGCTCGTAATGAGGCGAATCTAAAACATACTCGAAAGTTTCAAATGGAAGTCACATGTCAGGTCATGGTCAGGTCAAAGGGCAAAATTGAGGTATTTGTGTGCATGAGCCATACTTTCCATCCAAAGCCTTCGATTACAACCATGATCACCCAAAGTGCTCTCAAAGGTATAATACACATCCTGCATGAGCTAAAGTGAGATTTTTGGCAAAGGTCAAGGTCAAGGTCAAGTCACAAAAGGTAACTATGCGCAAAATATCTACGAAAGTCATGCAACGTATGTTGTATGGGTTATGTTACACGTATAATTATATAGTGATAGTCATTTTACCACCGGACTTCATTTACCTGAAGTTAGTGTCAAGCTCATGTCAAGGTCAGGTCACATAAGGTTAATATTCTAAATTGATCAATATAAATAGAAAAGGTATGTTTCTGGACCAGTTTTGTCTCAGAAATGCAGCAGTGCATTAATTTGTTCGTAGTTGGTCATTAAAAAAATGTATAAAATACGTCATGAGTTACCCATACTTTAGAAGCTATAATTCAGTCAAAAATGGTGATATTGTTTTGCAATTTTGTTTGGGAATTGCCCATATGTGGTTCCCTGACATATATTCCGTTTTGTTTAATATCTTTGGAAAAAATTGATTTGTGGTCATTTTTCCCCCAAAAAATAGTTTTGTTTATCAAAAACCAAAATTTTCAAAAATCGGAGATAGCTATTTTTTCTCATTTTTTGATGGCATTTTTATCAACATATGGCATGTGTACGGTCTGAAAGTTTAGCTGATTGTGTCGTCAAACTCGTGTGTACATCACTAAATTCACTATATTTCTAGCAAAAAATGACCAAATTGCTTCATGTTTGCACAGAAGACGTAAAATTGATGTAGGAGAAGGTACCCGAAGTTTCATTTTGATAACTGTAGTGTTTTATTAAGCTAGCTATTGCGAAAGTTCGTCTGGACTTAGGGGGGGGCGTTACAGGAGCACTCCGCACCTCGTCAATCATTCCTATGCTGGTTAAAACGAACGCCCCTGCACTCCGATTGCGACGAATGGATCTGACTGTGCGATTTTGTTTGAAAGTTCGAAGACAAGAGAACCATCCATGTCGAACCGTTGCTACCAATGTCTCCGCTCTACATGTAGTCGAAAGATCCTATATGAAAAGAATCTTTGGTTTCCCGTTGTACGAAAGACTGACAGATGCATGCTATGAACTCGATTTCCTATTCCCAAACGATAATACCTCAAAGCAATGCGCCATTGCCCCTTGGACATTGCGGGATGTGACGTAAAGAGGCTTACACATCAGAAAAAAGACACTATCAGTGAAACTGACATTCAATGTGAGTTTGCTGAGTTTCGACGACAATTTCCTGATTTTGCTTTCATATATACAGATGGGTCCAAGACAGCCGAGGGGGTCGGATGCGCTTACATACGCGGACATAAGTACGCCAGAATCAAACTGCCAAATCAATGTTCTGTGTTTACTGCTGAGGCTGTTGCCATCCTGGAAACATTGAGATATGTAGAACTGAATAATATTATGACATGTGTCATTTGTACAGATTCACTTTATGTGGTTCTGGCAATTGAAAATGCAACTATGAACAACCCGACTATGACTGATTTTTTTTTTAAAAACCACTCATCGACTTCTTCAACAGGGATACCAAATTACAATCCTATGGATCCCTGGTCACAGTAATATCACTGTAAATGTAATCGCTGATGCCCAAGCAAGAGAGGCTGGGCCTTGCATATAATACCTTGCATATAATACGAGAAACCCAACTAGGGCACACATAATATTGGCCTACTCTGCGTGTTGCCAACCGAACTATTTTCACAAAAAAATTGGACTGATTATAGACCGAACACAGCTCTTAAAGGGATCAAAGAAACGGCAGAGAACTGGAAAACCAGCAAAAGAACTAACAGACGCGAAGAAATCGTTCTTTGTCGTCTCCGATTGTGACATACCAGATATACGCACTCTTATATCATTGATAGATCCGAGTCCCGACTGCGTGAACTGTCAGTGTCCACGGTCCATACAACATCTACACCGTAAACTCATTTCGACAAGGATTCGTTTTTTAACTACTAGCGTTTGTCAAAAATACAAATATTTGGGATGTCAGAAGACGAGTTCCTCGTCACAACTCGTCGAATCAACAAGTCAAACGCTATCTTTAATACCAATACTTAGTTTTGCATTAGTAATATTGACAAAGAATAGGGAGCCTATTGTAAAAATGACACGGATCTGCTCCGTATGTGTATAACATGTGTAACATGTGTATGTGTAAGCCACACGTTTGTTGGCAGAGTCAGCGACACGTTCGTTACACTTGTGCTGGAATCACAATTACGTGGATGTCGCACGTTGTTCATAACAAGCATGTGCTGCGCTAAGCTTCATGCGATAATCTCGTTCGCCATTTTGGATGACGCGATTTTCTAAGACGTATAGTCATGCAGCTCAGTAGGGCACGCCGGTTTGGTCTTCATGGTGCTGGCGTTGGGCGAGCCGTGCGCGTGTTGTCTTGTTTTAAGTTACTTGTTTTTTCTTGGATATATATCTCACATCAAGATGTGCATTTTGCTGGTTGATTGAGTTGAGGTGAACAGAAATCACATGAGGCATAGGTATAGTGACATTGAGGTATGTGTCCTCTAAGGCCCAGTTCCCGGTGCGTTTCAGCAGACTGGGAAGATGGTCAGCATTCAACTTCTTGTGTTGATAGTGTTATCGGGTGTTTTCATATATGCCAATATGTGCATATATTATTATGTGGAATGTTAATGAATCGTGAGTCATATTTCCTGTATAGATATGGTCTTGGAGAGCCAGTCGGGACCGAGGCTCCCGGGTCGTAGGTATGTTAAAAAGGTGCATGGTATCGTTTGAGGCTGGGGTCATCGTTTCGTTTTGAAGATTATTGAAGCATCTTTTTGCGTTTGTGTTCACGTCAGATGACGTTTGTTTCGCACGTCACAGGACGTTTGCGTCGCGTCGGAGGATACGCAGTACGCATGTCGCATGTTACACACCAGGGTTATGACTTATGCTGGTTTTCAAATATACTTCAAAGAGTTGTTTCATGTTTTAGCACTGGGAGCTGCAAACTGTCTACGAACACCTGCGTAAAACTACGATTACAAGGAAGGCTCCTGTAGCATAATTCGGGTCAGTGCCTGGTAACCTACATACAAGTACAGGTCTGGACCGGGTAAGCACTGCTTTGATTACTAACGTTTGCCTTGTTTCGACACAATGATGACACAGATCAGTCTTGTTAGACACATACAGGTACGTGGTTCTATCTGGTAATGACATAATCACAACATGGTAGACGTTCGTAGACATTACGATGACAAAGTGGTCCTTCGTAGTTAGTTCAACCAACTACGAGTGAATAGGTTGTAAGAAGATACAAACGACTCGTGATATTAACGACTCAAAACGTTGTTTTAAAACAAGGCAAAGGGTATGCGGATTTACGCTGAACTTGTATGCTTGTAAAAGTGACAAACGCTTGTTGAAATGAGCTTACAGTGTACTACTGGAGTGTCCGGTTTATGGGGAACAGAGAAGGAAGTAGGAACCTCACTGATATTTGCCAAAGGCATGGGATACCTCTCAATCTCGAATCACTGCTCGGCGACGAATACGACGAATAATGATACGGGGTCATTAGTTGTGTGCCGCTCTGTCTGTGCATTGATAGAACAGCCGCCTGCATACACTAGGGATCTGCTTGCTGCCCTCCGACAGCTGTCAGAACAGACTTCACCACAACTTTCACGACACACAACACCACTTAGCAAAGAGCATATCCAATCACAAGTATGCATTACTGCATCACAATGGAAGCACTTCAGTAAGATCACACTGCGACTTACGCAACCCCTCCTCAGGGCCTCCCGTAAGGCTTTTGGACTGGGTGGGCATTTTGGCGAGGCGGGCTTATATTATGGGGAGGAGGGCACCGGCGGCTCCAGGGGTCCCCTTTTGCCCTAGGGGAAGGGGGGGAAAGATGTTTTGGGTCCTCCCTTTTGCTCCAGTCTCATTTCCTCGTGATACCCCTACGGTCTGATTCAAATAGCAAAATAGTGCTCCAGCGCTCCCAAACCTCAAATTTCGCGCCTCTTGGCGGGATAATTGTTATGTGGCTGTCAATTTCTTCTCAATATTAATACTTGTGACGTTTCAGGACAGTTATGTTCAGATTTTCTTCTAGACCCTACATTAGCAAACCCATTGTACACCTTGCAACCGGCGAAGATTGCCAGCGCCCCAAGCCACTTGGAACATTTAGGGGTATCAAAATAGTAATCATGCATCCAATTAATATCTAGTATAAGCTACAAAGGGAGCTAAACCGGTCGTACCAGTCTATGATGTTCGTAGGCATTATTTTGCTCTGTTAAAATGCAGTCAATGTCCATTTTATATCAAATCTGTGAGTCAAAGTTATTAATAATTAATTAAATATAGACAGAAGAATCGTTCGCGCCGCTTCGAGGGCGAAACAAATCCTCAACTGATTACTTGCCGTTAGTATAATGACACCCGTTTGTAACATATTTCAATAACTGAGTATTTTCTCTTCTGATACCAATTTTATCAAGCTTCTCGGTTTACTTCTGGGATTTGAGAGGCATCACTTTGGATATAATGGAGTTGTGATGGCATCCTTGTCAGGTGCCCCTCTGCTCAGTTCTTCGTCTGTATCATTTTATCTGCTGCTGACCGGAATTCCCGTGACCCGAACACGAAGAAGTAGCTGCTGCGTCCGGAGCAGGATCTAGCGACCACAGCACGGAAACGCGAAACTCTCGCCAGTATCGCCGCAGCAATGATTCCGTGCTGAAACAGTTTACAAGCATGTAGGCAGGCGGATTTTTTAAACTGACTTTTTAGTTTGCATTGTCTCTACTTTTTAGCGTGGATGTGTGGTTTTAACTTTGCATCCATCTTAAAGGGAATAAACTAACCTTTAACATGGGGTTTTTAACTGAGATGACAGATTTGTAGAGCAGATCGAAAAACGGGTTGTGGCGAAAGAATTACCTCGCTGCGCTAAGTAATTTCGACACTGGACTAGTGTAGTAGTAGATCGGGGCAAGGGGCCCTTTTCGACGACGCTGTTCGGCTGTTTCGTGCCCCGATCGGGTCACGAAACTTGAAACTCTTCGACGGATATCCATCTATCGTCCAAACAAATGCCATATTCGTTTTTTTCAGCTCGAAATATCCCGTATAGCCAAATTTCAAGACAACTGTCAAGGTGACCTATTCCCTTTAACCTGGTTCTGCTGGAATAAACTGTCTTGCATGGAAAGGCGCTGAGATCGTGAATACAAATAAAAAATGACTGGAACACGATGTACCATATTTATTATATTATATATGAACTCAGAAAATCCCCAAAATCACACAGTAATTAGGAATGTCCAGTGCAGCAGTTAGTATAGGCAGCGACTGTGCTGTGTAGATCTGGATAACAGCTACCCAGATCATAATGAATGACTAGAGTAATGACTTGAAATGTGCAACTGGTGGATCCAGGAGAGGCATCAGGGGCAAATTCCCCCCCCCCCCAGGAATCGGGGGAGGGCATTCAATACAAGTATGCCCCCCCCCCCCCCCCACGCGCGTTCCCAATTTATCGTAAAATCGTAAAAATTGTCTTTGAAGCAGTCAAAATCCAGTTATCCACAGTCAAAAACCGAAAAATTCGCGCCACTTCACGGCATGACACAACTTGCATGATTGCTTATACAAATTTGGAAAATGGGAAAATGAATTCCATTAATTGTCTGGCAGAGGCTCTCCTTGGCGGTAATTGCTGACACTGTCGGATCCAGGGGGGCATGAGGGGAAAATGCCCCCCCCCCACACACACAGGAATCTGGGAGGGGCATTCGATATAAGTATGCTCCCCCCCCCCGCGCGTTCCCTGCACTGAACGTGAAAAACAATGATCTTACGATAAAATTTCATGAAGACGGAAGTTTTTTTTCTTCTCTCGAGTGATTGAATTTGAAGTTTGTATGTATCCCTTTCTTTCAATGATAGACAAAACAGCGCACCTGATGCAATTCAAGCAGCACCGGTGACACTTAACCCGCGCCCCGCTGGGGGGGGGGGGGGCAGAATCTCCCCCCCCCCCCCCTCCCGGATTTTCTCAATAACTTGAAAACTATGATAGATATCAACGTCAAACTTTGAGTACCTCTTTCTGCATCAATTCGACGTCTTCTCACCAAATTTTAATTAAATTTATGCAGTATTTTGGGAGATAATGACGTTTGCATGACGTCATGCCATTTTTGGTGGAAAAACGATAAATGTTTGAACGATCGTAGAAAATAGAGTTTTGAAGCAAATTGCACACAAAAAAATGTTGAAGAAAGGAAATGACATTCTCTTCAAAATGGCTATCTCGGATTTGCGAGATTTTGTGTTTTTGATCCCCAAAATAAAAATAAAATGATTTTTGGAGATAAAAAAATAATCCACATCAATTTTGGTGAATTTGAAAAGTGATTTTCTTAACCTCGAATACCAAAATAAGGTGACCTGCCCAAATCCGCGTATAAAAAATGGGGGTACCTTTTTTGCCACAAAAAGATCCCCCCCCCCCCCCACGGAGAGAGATTGGATCCGCCAGTGGAAATGTGTAGGCAAAATCAGTGACAAGGTCAGGGCCAGTCAGGCCTCATGGCCTGACTGACCGCCAACAACAAGCGCTACAATGAATTAGTTTGTGTAAACAAGGCGTGATTATTGTCTTTCCATGCGCATCCAAATGCTTCCAAACAGGGAATATTGACTACCGATGCCAAAATGGTTCTTTTGTTCCTTTTTGGTCACCGAGAGGGGACTGGAGATTACGGATGCCCGCGATTTCATAGTTTACAACTGGGTGGGCAAATTCTAGCCACTGGGTGGGCATTTGGAGCACTGGGTGGGCATTTGCCCACCCAATTACTAACTTACGGGAGGCCCTGCTCCTTCTATTGATTTCAGGAATAGAACCAAATCCAGGACCAACAGTCAAAAATCTCAAGATCAGGCATGTAAACATAAACAGTGTCACAGCACCTGGTAGATTAAATGAGCTCAACTGTTTTGTGGAAACAAACAACATTGACATATAATGCTCACCGAAACCAAATTAGACGGTACTGTACACCCTAGCCTTTATGAACTTCCATAGTTCCACCAACCCTTCCTAAACAATAGAAACAGACATGGTGGTGGCGCAGCTACATACATTAAAGCAGCAAATCTGTCAGCCAGCAGAGTACCAGATCTTAAGAACTAGATGGACTTGGACTATGATCAAAATCAATGGCTCAATAATTATAACATGCTGTCTATATCTTCCACCCAACCTGACTGCTGGCAGACTCACTGACTTCACAGACAGACTGGCAGACAGTGTTACTGCGGCACACAGATATTCTCCTGCATCAATACTTGTACTTGGGGACTTGAACGCTGGTATCATTTTCTAGAAAACCAGTACACAGCACACAGTGGCATAACTAACTTTGACATTAACCCGCGCGGCGCTGGGGTCTCCATCCGAAAGTGCGGTGCTGGGGGGGTAAATTTTACCCCCCCCCCCTCGTATCTTCCGAACCAATAAGCGCAGCGAGACGCGCAAGGCGGCGATCGAAAGCTCTCAGTGAGAAGAATCTAACGCATGCCCGAAATTATTAACATAAGGTCACGTGTCAGGTCACGGTCAGGTCAAGTGTCAAAATTTAAGTATTTGGGTTTTTGGGCTATACTTTCCATCCAAAGCCTTTTATTGCAGCTATTATCTCACAAAGTGCTCCCAAATGTATAATTAATCTCCCGCATAAGTAAAAGTAAAATTTTAAGCAAAGGTCAAGGTCAAGGTCGGGTCACAAAAGGTCACAGGTCTACGAAAGCTATGCAACACATGTTGTATAGGTTATTTTACACGTATAATTCGATAGAAGCAGCCATTTTCACAGCCTGACACCATATAATCGCCCTCAGGTCAAGGTCAGGTCACAATAAGGTCAAAAAATGTCATTGATTAATATAAATAAACATTGCATGTTTCTAGACTAGTTTTGTCTTCGAAATACAGTGGTGGCATTTATTTGTCTGTATCGGGTCATTAAAAGCCAAAAAACGCAATTTTAAAAAATGACGTCATGAGTTACTTATTCTTAGAGAGCCATAAGTCAGTCAAAAATAAAGAAATTGCTTTGAAATTTGGTTTGAACATCGTTCATACTCAGTTCTCTAATATATCTTCCGGTTTTTTGAAAATCTTCAAACAAAAAACTTTTGTGGAAATTCTTCCCCAAAAATAAGTTTTTTGCATTTTTGGGGGTCAAAAACCCAAAATTTTGAACATCTGAGATAGCCATGTTAAAGACAATGTTATTTCCTTTCTTTTGACGCCTTTTATTTGCGATTTGCATCAACACGCTATTTTCTACGATTTGTCAAACATTTAACGTTTTTTCACCAAAAATGACATGACATGACGTCACTAAAACTTCATTATCTCCTCAAAATTCTGACGAATTTCAACAAAATTGACAAGATGTAGAATTGATGCACCATAAGGTACCGCAAGTTTCATTTCGATATCTGTCATAATTTTTCAAGTTATGGAGAAAATCCGGGAGGGGGGTAAAATTTACCCCCCAGCGCCGAGCGGGTTAAACTGAAAGACACTATTGAGACCCTCAGCATGACACAACTAATAAGTGAACCAACAAGAATAACAGAGAACACTGCAAATTTGAGAGACCTTGCCATCACAAGTAATACACCCATAATTAAAGAGCATGGCACACTTTCTCCATTCTCCACAATTGACCACTTCCCAACCTACATCACATCTCACCACCCACCGTGGCTTCACAATCAATTACTGTTTGGGACTATGCCCGACTTGACGCAGACAAGCTTACTGGACTCTTAATTGACACCGACTGGGACACGATACTGGACGAAGACGTGGACACAGCAACTCAAAAATTAACTGCAGCAATACACGAAGCTGCATCTGAGGCAATCCCCACCAGAACAGTACACATACAACCCAGAGACAAGCCATGGATGACTGGCTCCTTAAAATGGAGCATACGCAAGAGAACACGTCTTTTCAAGCTAGCACAAAGACGACAGACGACTGAAGACTGGGACCAGAGGGAAACAACAGAGAAATTATGTGACACACTTAAACAGACAGCTACATAATCAACACATACAGAATGAGGCGGAAAAGCTTCTCAAGCACAAGCACGACCCTTTCAAATACCACAAGATATTGAAAATACTCATAGGACGACAAAAACGACAAGCCGTCCCACCCTTTGACACAACTGACGGAGAGACGATCACTGACGAATCACAGAAAGCAAACTTACTCGATGACCACTTTGCTTCCCAGACAGAACTAAGTGAAACTCCCATCCGCCCAGATTTTGACATAGACGTGGATTCGGTACCCGCTCTAAATAAAATGCAAGCCACCGAACAAGAAGTCCTTCAACTTATAAATTCACTTGACATACATAAGGCAACTGGTCCCGATCTTCTCCCAACTAAGATATTAAAAATGACTGCAATTCTTATCCGTAAACTTCTAACAGCACTCATCAATAAATAACTAAGCAATGGAAAATTTCCTTCATCATGGAAGCTGGCAAACATAACACCAGTCTTTAAAGGGAAGTGTCGACCTTAACCCTCGCCCTACGGGAGCTTTTTTCACCTTCGCCCTACGGGGGTCTGACAGCCCTCTGTTAACTTCCAAACCAAGCAACTTAGAGCAATGCGGTAAGAACCAGCATGTTTTCTGTCATGAGATGAATCTAAGAATATGCTATTTTTAGGTTTCAGATCAACGGGTGACCGTCCAGGTCAAGTGAATGACCTCGGATTTACCACGTCCAGAACAGCGATTTTGCTCTTCAGAAAACCTCAAAATTAGACATTGATAAATGTAAATAAAAAAGGTATGTTCCTATGGCAGTTTTGGCATAGAAATACAGTAAAGGTAATTATTTGTTCGTATCTGGTCAAAAAAAGTCCAAAAAAGTTATAAAAAATGACGTCATGAGTTTCTTACACTTAGGGAGCCATCGCTCAGTCGAAAATGAAGATACTGCTTTTAAATTTGGTATGGGCATTGTCCATACTCAGTTCTCTGACATTTATTCCGTTTTTTGACATTTTTGAAAATTTTGATTTTATGGGGATTTCCCCCCCCCAAAAAAAAAATTGTAAGGGTCAAAAACCCCAAATTTTAAAATCCGAGATTGTCATTTTAAAGAGAATACCATTTTGTATCTTTGGTGAATTTCGCTTGCAATTTCCTTTAAAACTCTGTTTTCTACCATTTTTCAAATATTTATCGTTTTTCCACCAGCATGACGTCATCAAAACATGATTATCTCCCAAACTACTAAACCAATTTCAATTAAATGTTTACAGCCTGCGTATAATTGTGTAAAATCAGTCACCGAAAATTTCAGCAAGATGCGCCGCATGTGTAAAGTTATTTAGGAAAACCCCCATGGGGGCTGTCAGCCCCCCCCCCCCCCCCCCCCGTAGGGCGAGGGTTAACATGGGGTTTTGAACTGAGATAGCAGAATTTTAGCTTGGATATAGAAATCATATGATCCAATGTTCGTTTTTCTCAAAAATCTACCTCAACGGCTCTAGAGCAGGTTTTCGAACGAACCGCCAAGGTTTATACCAGATGGGAGGTTTATACCAGATTGACTGATGATGTCACAGCATTATAGTCCAAAGAACTTGGCTCTATTTCGCCAAACTTGGGAGCCTTGGCGATGCCGTCCGCCTCCCTCCCCCCCCCCCCCCCCAGTTTTTGCCCCGCATGAGAATAGTGGTGTTCAGACTAGCATTCGCACGGTGTGTACAGTAAGTTTGACCAATCAGCGATGAGCTGGCTCTAGCGAGCCCAACGGTGATTAGTCGAGCTTATTGTACACAGCACACCCCGTCTTATTGAACACGGTTATAGTTTATGCATTATTGTCACGGTAAATAACGGCGGCTGCGAATTCCTGGTGCATTTGTGGACAGTAATTATTGACAAGGCCGTAATCCGTATAAGAATTAATAATTTAAGATTGAGTGAGTTCCATTGGTTTTTGAACGATGACGCTGAAATGCTGCTTGTGTGGGTGGAGGGCGAACGTTTTTAAGTGAGTATTTGTTGGCCTAGCCAAAGAGAAACAATCCTTTCCAAATAAAATACTTTATCACAGACTGATGAGTAACGTGTTCCAGATCAGATTGGTAAACTCACCTGTTTTGCCTCCCCACCTTTGACCACTCAAGGGGTGATGGTAAGGGTATCATGTCCTGGCAGCGAATACCTGTCTTGTCCAACCAGTTAGAAAATTTAGAATACTTAATTTTAACATTTTCAGGGATGTGCTCATTGTCTTTCATACTAAAATGACTCAAGTTTGTATTCCTTTGCGATTATCATGTTTACCAACTTTGGCAATAAAGAACCTCATTTGCCTGCTTCTGCTCCTTTCTGACATGAATTCCCCCAAATAGCAATACTGCTGATCCGAGTTTCAATTTCTTCCACAGTGTCTGACAAGCTCTGCCCACTTTGCATACAAAATTGACGCGTCAATGTAATTTATTTTGTGGACCTAGTGCCAGCAGCGAGACTGATGAGTAACGTGTTTCAGAGATGTGCCCCAAATTCCCAAAAGATGCCCCAATTTTGATGCGTTGGTGCCATCTTTGCGCGAGATGTTATCTCGTTGAAACCTGCCACGTTTTGCAGGCTGGTTTGTAAGGTTATCTTACATCAAGTGGACTTATGATCATTTTTGGCCATTTTCAACTGATGTTGCACAAATGTGCACACATTTTGGGACACTGCGCCCATGTTGTTATCATAGTATGTTACAGGGAATCATGTCATGATTTCTCCTGTTTTTGTTTTAGCTTAAACCATCGCGTGCCCAACTCTCCCCAGATCCAGGCCCATCATCAGGTGCAGCGGCAGGCCTGTCTTCTACCTCGAAAAGGATAGCCCAACAGCCTCCTTCTACTCCTTCTGCGCCCCCTGCTGGCCGACCCAGACCTGATGTTGGCCGTTGTCTCACATTTTGGTACTGTGCTTATCGTGTGCAATATGGTGTTCTGCCAGCTTTATTCAATCAGCTCATGTACCTGCGCATTGTGAAAGACTGTATGTTTATTAAATACAACCGACACTTACCATGTGAACTGTGCTCATGCGGCGCAGTGGTGGTACAGGGTGTTACATACAAATGTATCCACTTGGAAATATCGTGATAACTTCGATAGTTTTGGTCCCAGGTCTTCAAACTTACCAGCATTGGAAAGCTGATGAAATTCTACATCACATATGTGATAACTAACTCCATCGACGTTATATTGGCCTAGCTTCACCGCAGCGAAAAATACTGAAAAATGCGACAAAAACATAGCAATATTTCCGAAAAGGACATGATCTTTCACATATCTGAGGTCGCGCTGGAGAAGCAAACAGCAGGTCCTAGGCGCTGGATCAAACACGCTTGAGCAGCAAACAGTAATGAACATGAAATAACATGGCATGTCTGACAACAACGAAGTTACGACACTCGGGGCACCACTCTAACCAAGCCATGGCGGCGACCTCACATCAGATCCTCGAAGTGTTGGCCGCCCGACTCCACACAAAGCTGCATCCTGCGTCGCATGTTGGCCATGACCTTGCGGTAGATGTCGGCTGTGATGGTGGCCAGGATCTTCCTGATCCTCTCCTTCAGGTTATCCAGAGTGCGTGGTTAGACCTGGTACACTCTTCCCTTGATTAACCCCCAAAGGAAAACAAATAAAGGGGGCTCAGGTCGGGTGACCTTGCCGGCCACGGAAATTCCGTCTTCTGCGAAATGAGCCTGTCAGCGAACTTGGCCTTGAGTGCGTCTGGGCTGAAATGAGCGGTGAGTGCAGTGGCACCGTCTTGTTGCATCCATATTCCGCTCCGTTCCGTATCTTCGGGAAGAACTCCTGGAGCATTGCGACGTAGCGCTCGCTAGGGGTTCATCAAGAGAAGAGTGTACCAGGTACAACCACGCACTCTGAATGACCTGAAGGAGAGCATCAGGGAGATCCTGGCCACCATCACAGCCGACATGTGCCGCAAGGTCATTGCCAACATGCGACGCAGGATGTAGTTTTTTGTGGAGTCGGGCGGCCGACACTTCGAGCATCTGATGTGAGGTCGCCGCCATGGCTTGGTCAGAGCGGTGCCTCGAGTGTCGTAACTTCGTTGTTATCAGACATGCCATGTTGTTTCATGTTCATTACTGTTTGCTGCTCAAGTGTGTTTGATCCAGCACTTAGGACCTGCTGTTTGCTTCTTTAGCGCGACCTCAGATCTGTGAAAGATCATGTCCTTCTCGGAAATATAGCTATGTTTTTGTCGCATTTTTTCAGTCTTTTTTGCTGCGGTGAAGCCAAATGAATCAAACGTCGATGGGGTTGGTTATCACATATGTGATGAATAATTTCATCAGCTTTCCAATGCTGGTCCGTTTGAAAACCTGCGACGAAAACTATCGGAGTTATCGCGAGATTTACGAGTGGATACATTTTTTTTATGAAACACCCTGCATTTATTTGTCTGTATCCTGATCACTGAAAGCAAAAAAAAAATGTTTTTTGTTCTTTTGTCATCGTCCATACTTGTTTCTATAATATTTATACTGGTTTTTGGAATATCTTTTTATATTTTGTTTTCAAACAATCAAAAACCAGTTCTTTTTAGTTTTGGGGGATAAAAAACTCAAAAACTTGAAAATCTGAGATAACAATTTGTAAGAGAATGTTATTTCCCTTTTCGTAGTTGTTTTATTTGCAGTTTGCTTCAAAACTCGATTTCATACGAATTTTCAAACATTTATCGTTTTCGAACATTTATCGAAATTGCGTCAGAAGACGTATAATTGATGCAGCATAAGGTACCTACTTAAAGTTTCACGTCCATATCCATAATATTTTTTAAGTTATTGAGAAAATACGGAATAGGGGCAGATTCTGACCCACCCCCCAGCGGGGTACGGGTTAATTATTGGAAATAATGGGACCTCTTCATATAGGCACACCTTAACCCTATTCCCTGCGGGGCAGATTCCGCCCCCCCCCCCCCCCCGGTGGTTTTGCACTTGCCGCTTCTGAACCGTTAGGCCTAGCGTCCTGACACTTTGTGACTTTTCCCATAATAGAATGGCGCGTGTTGTGTCCAAATTTTGAAAAAATCGTTCCAGCAGAGGCGGTTCCAGGCTCCTATTTTGGGGAGGGTGTTACGAATGCGGTTTTGCGGCGCATACTTCCTTCGTGGTTTGCAGTGCAATAAATGCGTCAGAAACAATTTCAATGCAACATGCATCATATATACTGGGTGTGACATATTTGTGGGGCAGAGGCGCACTCAGGATAAAACCAAATGGGAGGCGATACCCACCCTCAAATTAGGTCCAACTTAAAATTAGTAAGATGATAAAAGCGTTACGCGCTTGGTGCCCCCCCCCCCCCCCCCATGTTTTTCCTGGATCCGTCTATGCGCAATGTATACAATTTTACAAATTAACAGCATATAATGCCCACATGTGACGTTCATGTCGTCCCAAACAATCACGAACAACACATTTTTTTGTTCTTCAGAAAATCCCCCAATTTTACATTCCCTGAATACGCCTATGATTTTTTTGTCTTTCGGGTATATTAAATACCAGTACATTTGAAGCTCAAAAACGTTTAGGGCATGGAAAGTCGGTCGAGCCACATGGCCGCAATAACCTTTCAAAAAATACCCCCAAAAATTCGGATTTTTTGCCCCCTGGCCCCTATTTTTGAACAAAACAAAAATATCGGGAGCCAAAATGAGAGATCTTGTCATGACGAATCGAATGGCGTTTTCGCCATCGAAATCGACTGAGCGGTTCTCGAGATTTAGGGGGGGCAGAATCTGCCCCCCCACCCCCCGCCGCAGTTAACGTAATTCTGGCCGCCCGCAGGGAATAGGGTTAAATGATTGTCAAACCACACCATGAATCGTAGGCCATTTGAGACCTGGTGCGTTGTAAAATGCACCACAGTTTGATAGACAAGACTCTGTCTGATCTTATTGACTTGCTTGGCATACTTCTATCAGCAAGACTTCTCTATGCTTATCTGCCAGGCACGCTAAAAATCCGTCTGTCCGGCATGCCCGCTGAATTCGATTTGCTAGCTGATTGACAGCGATTATGCCAGAACATTTGTAATCGAGTGGTTACCTGTGCCCGAGCTGTGCTCTCCCGCCCACGACCAACAAGATCCGCCTGTCACCGACGATACGACACGGCACTCTGAGGGACGGCACTGA
>JAXIVJ010020021.1:7500-15932 GCA_036785665.1 Chirona hameri | reverse complement strand
AATGTTGCAAACTCAACATCACCATTCCGTCAGTGCAACCCCTTAGCCGTCAAGGAAGACCGCAGCCTGCCACGCACTCAAGGGAGACCGCAGCCTGCCACGCTCAAGGAAGACCGCAGCCTGCCACGCACTCAAGGAAGACCGCAGCCTACCACGCTCAAAGGAGACCGCAGCCTGCCACGCACTCAAGGGAGACCGCAGCCTGCCACGCACTCAAGGGGGACCGCAGCCTGCCACGCACTCAAGGGAGACCGCAGCCTGCCACGCACTCAAGGGAGACCGCAGCCTGCCACGCACTCAAGGGGGACCGCAGCCTGCCACGCACTCAAGGGAGACCGCAGCCTGCCACGCACTCAAGGAAGACCGCAGCCTGCCACGCACTCAAGGGAGACCGCAGCCTGCCACGCACTCAAGGGAGACCGCAGCCTGCCACGCACTCAAGGAAGACCGCAGCCTGCCACGCTCAAGGAAGACCGCAGCCTGCCACGCACTCAAGGGAGACCGCAGCCTGCCACGCACTCAAGGAAGACCGCAGCCTGCCACGCTCAAGGAAGACCGCAGCCTGCCACGCTCAAGGGAGACCGCAGCCTGCCACGCTCAAGGGAGACCGCAGCCTGCCACGCTCAAGGGAGACCGCAGCCTGCCACGCTCAAGGAAGACCGCAGCCTGGCTGACACATAATCCTGTCCCTCTCTGGAGTAACGACACCGCCTCACGATGGAGGTATTCATTCGGAAATCTCACTATATTAGTGTAATTAGTGTATTTTTTGGTCGCGAACACATTGTCTCTGGTCGTCAGACGTAATTGGTTGCTTTGAGGGGTGTGTGGGCAATTCTTGGTAAATTCGACCCCAAATTTTTCATTCTGCACCATCACATCTCCGATTTTTCGGAAAGTTTTCTCTGAGGGGTATTCATAGGCGTATAATCGATCTATGACGTCAAATCGCCATTTTGAGCAACGGTCTCGGAGATATGCCCTCCAGCATTTTTTTCAGGTCATCGCGGAGGATGTTTTTTGAATGCACATGACTTCAGAACGGTTATAGGTAGCAAAATGAAACTTATACATTCCATTGACTATGAACCAAGGAAGAAGTTGGCTATCTCGAAATTTTCATTGACAAAAATGTCACGTGACCTCATGACGTAATTTTCGACCCGACCAGGACCTTGACCAGGGAGTACAATGGAACTTGAATTTCTGCCTGAGCACGATTTGGCGTAAACAAATTATACTAGAAGGCTGCAATTTATATGGCCATTTATTTATATAGCCAGATAATTTATAGAGCCACCCAGCCACCCGGGATCGACGCGCGTTTGGCCGTTTTCGTCGATTTGTGATGCCCATTAACCGGTCCGATTTAGGTATTTATTTTAATACAACCATTTATTTATATAGCCATTTATTTATATAGCCATTTATTTATATAGCCATTTATTTATATAGCCATTTATTTATATAGCCATTTATTTATATAGCCATTCATTTATATAGCCATCTAATTTATATAGCCAGCCAATACGTTCAATGCCCCTTATCCCTCGCCCGGGTAGGGGGGTGGATGCCACCCCCTCGGTTTTTCTGGAATAACTCGCGTAGTTTCCAACCGATTTCGATGCAACTTTCAGTACCCTACTTTTGAAAAATTGGCCACATACTCGGAAATTTTGAATTTCTAACCCACATGACCCGTGACCTGTTTCTCAAGGTCATGTCA
Organism: Chirona hameri; assembly: GCA_036785665.1. NCBI lineage: Eukaryota > Metazoa > Arthropoda > Thecostraca > Balanomorpha > Balanidae > Chirona > Chirona hameri. The sequence continues at coordinate 14,206 of JAXIVJ010020021.1, read as the reverse complement.
GGCGCAACTGGCGTCCCGCAATATCGATGCTTGTAAGTTCTGCAGTTTTCGAGTGTTTGTTGTTCAGGAGCATATGCACGGGTGTTTCCAGGCGACAGTTGTGGTTTCCACTGAGATTGTGACCTCGATTGACCTTTTCAGAGGTCAACTGAGGTCATTGGCCTCCAATGACCTCAGATTACTTTTTTGGGCTTCTGGCGGTTTCTAGGACATTTTGTGACGCTGATTTAAATTTGGGATCCATTTTACATAATTATATGTTCCACTGGGGTCATGCACTTCCAAAGGTCAACCGAGTCAACCGAGACCTCAGATGACCTGAAATGACCTTTTTGGAATTTGGCAGTTTTTAGGACATTTTGTGACGCTGATTACGAATTTAGCACCCATTAAGCATTATGATATGCTCATTCACGATTCTAGCTCGATAAAATTCAATTTATAAGCATTTTCAATTTGGATGACATTTGGGTCATTGACATGACCTCAGAGGTCACCGATTGACCCAAGACCTTAAAATCGGGTATCAGCGGCTTTCTCTTGTCACCAGCAACACGCTCGTCTTTGAATCGAAGCTATAGCTCAATTAGGGGCGAAACGCTAAGGGGGGGGGGGGTCGTTCCACCGCTAAGGGGGGTGCACTGACGGAATAATGCGTGGCAGGCTGCGGTCTCCCTTGAGCGTGGCAGGCTGCGGTCTCCCTTGAGTGCGTGGCAGGCTGCGGTCTTCCTTGAGCGTGGCAGGCTGCGGTCTCCCTTGAGCGTGACAGGCTGCGGTCTCCCTTGAGTGCGTGGCAGGCTGCGGTCTCCCTTGAGCGTGGCAGGCTGCGGTCTCCCTTGAGCGTGGCAGGCTGCGGTCTCCCTTGAGTGCGTGGCAGGCTGCGGTCTCCCTTGAGCGTGGCAGGCTGCGGTCTCCCTTGAGCGTGGCAGGCTGCGGTCTCCCTTGAGTGCGTGGCAGGCTGCGGTCTTCCTTGAGTGCGTGGCAGGCTGCGGTCTCCCTTGAGCGTGGCAGGCTGCGGTCTCCCTTGAGCGTGGCAGGCTGCGGTCTCCCTTGAGCGTGGCAGGCTGCGGTCTCCCTTGAGTGCGTGGCAGGCTGCGGTCTCCCTTGAGTGCGTGGCAGGCTGCGGTCTTCCTTGAGTGCGTGGCAGGCTGCGGTCTCCCTTGAGTGCGTGGCAGGCTGCGGTCCCCCTTGAGCGTCAGTCAGGCTGCGGTCTCCCTTGAGTGCGTGGCAGGCTGCGGTCTCCCTTGAGTGCGTGGCAGGCTGCGGTCTCCCTTGAGTGCGTGGCAGGCTGCGGTCTCCCTTGAGTGCGTGGCAGGCTGCGGTCTCCCTTGAGCGTCAGTCAGGCTGCGGTCTCCCTTGAGTGCGTGGCAGGCTGCGGTCTCCCTTGAGTGCGTGGCAGGCTGCGGTCTCCCTTGAGTGCGTGGCAGGCTGCGGTCTCCCTTGAGTGCGTGGCAGGCTGCGGTCTCCCTTGAGTGCGTGGCAGGCTGCGGTCTCCCTTGAGTGCGTGGCAGGCTGCGGTCTCCCTTGAGCGTGGCAGGCTGCGGTCTCCCTTGAGTGCGTGGCAGGCTGCGGTCTCCCTTGAGCGTGGCAGGCTGCGGTCTCCCTTGAGTGCGTGGCAGGCTGCGGTCTCCCTTGAGTGCGTGGCAGGCTGCGGTCTCCCTTGAGCGTCAGTCAGGCTGCGGTCTCCCATGAGAGTTTAGCGCAGCTGTCATTAGTCCCGCCAGCTGTCGCCAGCGGCCTTAAGCCACTCCCATTGCTCAGGGGCTTAACAGTCGTTATCAGCTGTTACCATGTTGAAGGTACTGGATACAAAGCGTAGGGTTGATGGGGCGATGTCTTCATTAGCATTCAACCTCCCTCTGATGGACTTATCACTACGAAACCGCATTTAAAGAAATAGGCCCACCGTATCAGAAGTTCCGAGTGCGCACCGGTTTGTTGCTTGTTGTGTTGGCAGTTTCTGGTAATTACTTTTTTAAGAACTGCCCTTAATTTTGTCTTCTTCTGTGGATGTTCTCATTCAAAATCGTAGAAAGAAGAGAAACATGTTTACATGTTTTTCTCAGTTCGAAGATTTCCACCGGGCCGTCGCTCGGAAAGTGGGTTGAGCTTGTTTGTGTGTGTGTGCGTTTGTGTGTGTGTGTGTGTGTGTGTGTGTGTGTGTGTGTGTGTGTGTGTGTGTGTGTGTGTGTGTGTGTGTGTGTGTGTGTGTGTGTGTGTGTGTCCAACGGAGCATATTGGCATGTGGAGCCCAAACGGCTGGGCCGATTTCGACGCGGGTAGCACCGGTCGATGCGGCAAAACGGCGGACAGATGATGGTAGTATTTTCGGGTCAATCGTTGGCACGTGCCACGTGCTAAGTTCCAAAAAGTTGGCGCAATTTTTATTTTTATTTTCGCGTCCTCAGGTCACACGGTTGGTGACACAGACTTGATACTCGCAAGTCACGTGCGCGATACAGCGGTCCAAAATTAATTAATGGCTGCCGATACTGAGGGGGGCAAAATAAACCCTCCAGGGGGGTAAAACCAAGTTACCATTTTGAAGGAGCGGGCCTCCGCCGTCAGCTGGTGCCGGCCGGCCGTGGATACTGTGCCGTACAGCAGGATACTGCGCCGCACAGCACTGAGAGCCGGCCGGCACGCCGCCCAGTGCACAGTGGGCGTAAAAGAGGATTTAGCCTGGCGAAACCTATTAACCCCTATAACTTTTTTACTTTACAATATGAATCAAGCAGTAAAGCATCATTAGAAAGGCCAATTCATCAAGGAATACATTACGTTAAATAGCGGACATGTTGCAGGGCTTTTGTTACGCGGGGATTGCTTGCAAGTTGCATTATAGAACATTAGGGTTAAAATTTGGATCTCCTCGGATCTCCGGAATTACTCGACCGATTTTACCAATTCAAACGGCATTCGATGTCCCTTGAAAATTGGGGGAGGGGGAACCTAATATTGTTGACCTCGGGGTCACCGATGATGTCACAGTTCACGTCAAAGACACAATGTTTGACCGTGTCATAAAGGTCTCGGTGGATGGAATTGTCGCGAAAAATTGCGATAACGCATAATCAGTCAATAAATCGGTACGATTCGTGTGTCTGACACTTCTAAGTACCATTCTAAGCTTTTTATGACCTTGGGTCAGGTCAAGGTCATCCGAGGTCACGAGGTCAAACGGCCGATTACAATCATTAGGCGTTGTAACACATGTTTATGGGTTCGTTTTTTTCTCGAACCCGAAAAATGACCATATAACATTGTTTATTGCATAGAAATAGAAGTAAAAAGCAAAACGTAAATGCATTTTTTATGCATGGTAATGCTGTGAGAGGTGGTCGATTTTTGTCTTTGAAAGGTCATAAGTAAGGTATTTTTTGACGATATCGACATCAAATTTGGTACACATATCCACTGGCCACGTTTCGATCACATATATTCCAGTGTTGGATAACTGATTTGTTTGGAAAATATTGCAAAAACTATATTTTGGGGTCTTTGGATTTCTCAAACTTTTGAATTTCAATAAAACTCGAAAATCCGAGATGGCAGTTGGATAGCCAAGTCTATTTTCAGTCATCTGGTAAATTATAATTGAATTTATCTTTAAAAAATGTACTTTTGACAGCGTATTTTGAAAACCCTTATTTCTCAACAAAAAACGCAGAACATGATGTCACTCAGACGTTATTCCCGGTTGACCTATCATAAAATAATCTTTTTTCTTCAACAAACATGTGTCAAATTGATGTGAGAGAGGGTACTGAAAGTTTCGTGACGATACCGGTGTTGGTTTATGCACTAATAATTTTAATAGCGTGCAATAATGAGGTTTTTGAGGTATCCAGAAAACGTTTTCGGCAGCGTTCCAAACGTTTCGCTTGTTTGCTGACTGGCCTTTGGTGACTCGTTTAATGTTTGCTATGTTTATGCTTGTTTTCCATGTTGAAAGATCATACATTTTTTACACAAATTGTGCACATTTGCCATCATAAATGTATTCCTACTTTGAATTAGGGTTAGGCTTTTCCACATCAGGGAAATATGGTACCAGATGTGGTCAGAACTTGAAAGATAAGTATCTGTTGTAGAATTTGGGGCAAGACTCTAATGGCTATCCCAAATAGATACCCCAACATTTTGCTCTTGGTGTATCCTCGGGGTGTACAAGACAAATACATGAAATTAGTACATATCTGCTACAAGCACAACTGCTAAATGCGCAAAGCATTGTACCATATTGTATATTGGTCTTCCGAGGGCCAATCGTCTCAGATAAACGCATTAATATTATTCGAAACGTTCAAAAACGAAACCTAGGTATATTTGACAAATCGGTTCCGGTAAGCTTGGACAAAAGTCTTTTTTTTTGCAATGTCCTTAGATAATTGATGCCTCGGCAGACGTACATTTCACCCTATTTATTATTTACGCATGTATACTTTATGAGACTATTCCAGGTAGAGGTAGACCTTGTTCATGAACCTTACATTTATTTAATTCTTCACACATTTCACAGCACTATGACGAGTTACAGCTAGTCACTATGACTGCTGCTGTGACGCTCTGCTGTGATGCTGGGACAGTCTGTCCACCAACCAATGAGGACGCTTCTGAGTCCGCTGTAGTTTGGTGGTGGCTTGATATCATCGTTGAAATAAAAACCTTCAAATGCGAGCTTAGGTCATATGCCATGCGCTGGGTTCCTACACCCGGGCGCTCAAGTAAATACGGAAACTTCTTGCAAAATGTTACATAAAAGGCTGAGGCGCAAGTTTGCGCAACTTTTTCGAGCTTGACCCGTTATATAAGATCCCAGTGCGCATCCTGTTGCTAGTTTTGATTCGCTACCTGATAATACTTATGATATCGGCACTATCGAATTTAATTATATTAATTTTAGGCATCACCAGAGATAAGGATATATTTAATATTTATTTGGCTTATTGATTTGCTCAATCTTCTAGATCTAACTATCATATGCACCACAACATATCATTACATCACACTATAACACACTAGGTGCGGAAAATGCAAGCATATTGCCTCATCATCACATTTGCCAGAACGTTTAAATCGCCTGTGAATGCAGAGTTTTTAAAGGTGATCTGAACTCTTGTGTTTAAGGTCCCATTCCTCTACGAAAACAAAACATCGAATGATCCAATCAATGTGATATTGGTGATCAATGGACATTTTTCAGTCGATTGATATACATTTTGCTATCACACTCGGTAATTTATTTTTTGGAGTTCCGCGAGGCTAGACCGGCCGGAACGCCCACTGTGCAGTGGCGGCTTGTGGTGACGTCACAGTCTGAGGTCACCGAACGGCCAATCAGCGGCGGCCTGGCCGGCTGGGAATTATCGTATGATTTTGACCCCAAGGCAATGCCCCGATCGCATTGCCGGCCTCTAGTTCAAAATCGTAGAAAGATGAGAAACATGTTTGCATGTTTTTCAGAGTTCGAAGATTTCCACCGGGCCGTCGCTCGGAAAGTGGGAGGAGCTTGTGTGTGTGTGTGTGTGTGTGTGTGTGTGTGTGTGTGTGTGTGTGTGTGTGTGTGTGTGTGTGTGTGTGTGTGTGTGTGTGTGTGTGTGTGTGTGTGTGTGTGTGTGTGTGTGTGTGTGTGTGTGTGTGTGTGTGTGTGTGTGTGTGTGTGTGTGTGTGTGTGTGTGTGTGTGTGTGTGTGTGTGTGTGTGTGTGTGTGTGTGTGTGTGTGTGTGTGTGTGTGTGTGTGTGTGTGTGTGTGTGTGTGTGTGTGTGTGTGTGTGTGTGTGTGTGTGTGTGTGTGTGTGTGTGTGTGTGTGTGTGTGTGTGTGTGTGTGTGTGTGTGTGTGTGTGTGTGTGTGTGTGTGTGTGTGTGTGTGTGTGTGTGTGTGTGTGTGTGTGTGTGTGTGTGTGTGTGTGTGTGTGTGTGTGTGTGTGTGTGTGTGTGTGTGTGTGTGTGTGTGTGTGTGTGTGTGTGTGTGTGTGTGTGTGTGTGTGTGTGTGTGTGTGTGTGTGTGTGTGTGTGTGTGTGTGTGTGTGTGTGTGTGTGTGTGTGTGTGTGTGTGTGTGTGTGTGTGTGTGTGTGTGTGTGTGTGTGTGTGTGTGTGTGTGTGTGTGTGTGTGTGTGTGTGTGTGTGTGTGTGTGTGTGTGTGTGTGTGTGTGTGTGTGTGTGTGTGTGTGTGTGTGTGTGTGTGTGTGTGTGTGTGTGTGTGTGTGTGTGTGTGTGTGTGTGTGTGTGTGTGTGTGTGTGTGTGTGTGTGTGTGTGTGTGTGTGTGTGTGTGTGTGTGTGTGTGTGTGTGTGTGTGTGTGTGTGTGTGTGTGTGTGTGTGTGTGTGTGTGTGTGTGTGTGTGTGTGTGTGTGTGTGTGTGTGTGTGTGTGTGTGTGTGTGTGTGTGTGTGTGTGTGTGTGTGTGTGTGTGTGTGTGTGTGTGTGTGTGTGTGTGTGTGTGTGTGTGTGTGTGTGTGTGTGTGTGTGTGTGTGTGTGTGTGTGTGTGTGTGTGTGTGTGTGTGTGTGTGTGTGTGTGTGTGTGTGTGTGTGTGTGTGTGTGTGTGTGTGTGTGTGTGTGTGTGTGTGTGTGTGTGTGTGTGTGTGTGTGTGTGTGTGTGTGTGTGTGTGTGTGTGTGTGTGTGTGTGTGTGTGTGTGTGTGTGTGTGTGTGTGTGTGTGTGTGTGTGTGTGTGTGTGTGTGTGTGTGTGTGTGTGTGTGTGT
>JAXIVJ010020021.1:0-2500 GCA_036785665.1 Chirona hameri | reverse complement strand
CGGCAATCGAAAGCTCTCAATGAGACGAATCTAAATAATGCTCGAAAATGTCAAAGTGAGCTTAAATGTCAGGTCACGATCAGGTCAAAGGTCAAAATCGGCGTATTTGAATTTATGGGCCATACTTTCCATCCAAAGCCTTCAATTGCGACGAGTTTCACCCAAAGTGCTGCCAAAGGTATGATATATATCCCGCATGAGCTAAAGTTAGATTGTTGGCCAAGGTCAAGGTCAAGGTCAGGTCATAAAAGGTAACTATGCTCAAAATATCTACGAAAAACATGCAACACATGTTTTATGAGTTATTTCCCACGTATAATTCGATATTGATAGTAATTTTACCACCTGACTTCATTTACGTGATGTAAATGTCAATTTCAGGTCAAATTCAGGTCACCGAAAGTCAAAAATTTAAATTGTGAAATATAAACAAAAAAGGCATGTTGCTAGACCAGTTTCGTCTCAGAAATACAGTGATAGTAATTTTTTGTCTGCATCTAGTCAATAAAAGCCAAAAAACGTAATTTGAAAATATGACTTCATAAGTTACCCATACTTTAGATGTCATAAGTCAGTCAAAAATAGAGGTATCAGTTTGCAATTTGGCATGGTAGTTGCCTAGGTATGGTTCTCTGACATATCTTGCGGTTTTGTGAATATTTGAGAAAATTCTGATTTTGTGATAATTTTCCCCCCAAACAAAAGTTTTGTAGTTTTTGGGGGTCAAAAACTAAAAATATCAAACATCCGAGACAGCCAGTTTTTAGCCGTTGCAATTTTCTATCTTTTGGCGTTTTTTATTGCATTTTGCTTCAAATGTGGCATTTGTACAGCTTGGCAAAGTTTAGCTGATTTTGGTGTAAAACTCGTGTGTAGTGACGTCACTAAATTCGCTATAACTCGAAAAAATGTCGACGATTTTTTTATATTTTTGTGCACAATACGTAAACATGATTTATAAGAAGGTACCCGAAGTTTCACGCTGATAGCGCTATTAGTTTTTCAGGTATATCGAAAATTAATCATGGGGGGGGGGCGTTAAACGTCCCCCGGTCAATGGCGGGTTAATCATCAAAGACGTTGCTCGTTTTTAGCAAAGTTGCTCGTTTTTGCTCGTTTGTTTTTCCACTAGATAACGGTAAACGTTCATTTTTAGCAAAGGGTATACCCAGGGGCGTAGGGACTATGTTCAAGTTGGGGGGGGGGGGGGGGCAGGAGGCATTCTGAAGTCGATTCTTTCCATGCAACGCCCATAGACGTAATGTTAAAATAAAAAATGTTGGTGGGGCGGTTGCCCCCCCTCCCCTGCCCCTGTTCCTACGCCTATGGGCATACCCTACCCACAGAATAGCACATGTGTCAAGTTTCAGTTTCCAGCAGTGCTGGTATTTCCACATATGAGAGTCCCCGCCAGCGCCACCTCGCGTTAATACGCGACTTCACCTAGCGAGGGAGTGCACGAGCCTCCGACCAACGGGTTGGCGACCCGTGCCACCGGCCGGCCGACCGGCCCTGACCCTGAGGGCCTGCCTACTGGCCCTCAGGATCGGTCTGGGTCTGCCAGGCCCGGGCAGCGGGATGACGGGGCCTGTTGTACGAGCTGCGGATTTAGCCACGTAACACCGTAATGCTTCTCAAAGCATCCCAGATACACAAACAAATAAACACTATACAGGGCCTAATTCTGGAGAAAATCTGAGCTAAAATAAATACCACCGTATACAATGTATGCAATATACCACTATACAACAGCATAATATGGACGACTACCGTGGTAAGTGGTTTCACACAATAACGAACCGGCGCGTTCCACGAGCACAGCGTGCCAGGTCCCGAACAATCGCCTTTCCAGTGAGAATAAACTCCTCGGCGGACTTCGCCTGTAGCATCTGGGTCATCTTCCTGACCATCTCCTGCTCCAAATGCAGGCGCTCTTTCAGGAAGTAATTGGTCTGATCTGATGCGTATCCTCAAATAGGAAACATTTGTATATTTGCCCATCGACATAATGGGGAGGTCACGAAATTCACCCGACCTTTGGTTATCGATATAACAAATCTGAGATACACGAATTGTAGGTACTTATTTATGACCTTATGTGATCCTGTAAGTTTGAAATTGCTGTCATACACTGTGGCTGTAACACGACCGTAAACTTTTTCGAAGTGGGGTCACTTGACCTGACCTGGCATAGGCGTAGGAACGCGGGGGGCCGGGGGGGGGGGGGAGACATGCCCCCACACTTCTATGGCTGGGGAGGGGGAGGGGGGGGGGGGGGGGGGCAGCAATGTTAACTCCCCCCCACTTTTGAACGATTTCTCCTCCTCCGATCGCTGATATTTGTTCGATATGAATGCTTTAAATGTGCACAAATATTGATGAATTTACAACAACCCCCAATACCATAACCCACAAGTGTAAAAACCGGGGGGCCGAGAAGGCTAAGTCCCCACTTTTTAGGGTGGGGATCCAACAATATTAACTGCTCCCTTCTTTTGAG
>JAXIVJ010020020.1:0-15933 GCA_036785665.1 Chirona hameri | reverse complement strand
ACTTATATATATGATATATATATATATCATAATATATATATATATATATATATGTATAGCAAATCGGTAAACTATTTGGTTGTTGCTGCACTTGTGTAATTAGCCTCACTCACGTTGACAGTATATCTCTTAGGTGCGAAATCGTTCAGATGCTCTTGCAGTGTCTGTTCAGGCACTGCGGATGTCTCCACTTACCCGGTAGCTCTCGGCAGATTTGGTCGCCTCTGGACACACTAATCTGTTCGGCAGAACTCGACAAGCTGCATCGCGCAGATTGTTGAATGAGCCCCGAATTCTCTCGAAGGCAGCCCTTTATAGCTGGGGAGGGTGACATTCATCTTGCACAGGGCACTTTGCACTGCACACCTGTACTATTGTTTGACATGCTGCTATATTATAGTGCGAATGAGACCTTTGAGGATTAGTCACTTGGGACGAAACTCCTCAATAAGACTTATGAGGAGGTTTTCTGAGATGACCTGTCTCGATATGAATGTCACTGTCATGTTTCATCACATCACAAATGTCAGAGTTCACAGCCAGCTCGCTCGTAACAGTGATATTCTAATTATATTGTTATTTTTAAAGGGAGTGTGCCTACTCACATCCTACTCACATCGCTTATTTGAGGTTATTGACACTGGTCTATAGAGCATAATTTTCTGAATTGAACCATTACTCCATTTCTCCCGATTCACCCTAGTAGCTGAGATATTCCAAAGACTCCAGGAACTTGCTGGAAGCAAAAAGTTATCGGGTAGACTCCAGAGGGCTTCCGCTGCTAGAAGCACTGCAATTATCGATTAAACTGCTAACATATCGGTAGCGCCGGCCAATAGCAATTCGACAAAACAGCTCGTCCGCGCTGGTAGCAGCAGTCACACAGTACCGTCTGTCCCCCTGATCACAACGCTTGATGACCATTGTTCGACGAAGATATAAATTTAGAGCTACGAAACTTGCAAATAATAAAGTTCACAGTGGCAAAAACATGCTGTGCAAAACTTGTCCCTCTATCTTGCATGATGTGACCGTAATTGTATTGTCGTATGTGCGCTGTTTTACATAACATCACTATAGTGGCGATCGTTTTATAGATATTTAAAAAAAGCAAAAAACAATATAACTGAAAATTCAACTAAAGGGGCTCTAGATGTGAATTTCATCGTATCCAACAATCAAACCAATAGCTACTTACCGTATACAAAATATTTTTGACATTCCAAAACAGTATAGGCACACTCTCTTTAATGGTTGGAAATTCCTGGGATGAAAATATGATTGGACGTCTATTGTTGAATTTTCTTCCTCTCTAAATGCCTGGTGCAAATTTCCGTCCAATGGCAGTCTTTCAAAGGCGGTAGGTGTGCTCTCACAGCAGGGTATATTCACCCAGCCAGCTCGTGGACGCGATTATTGTAAATGTTTAAACAAGTATGCGAAACGTGGTATTGTGCCTCTTGACGATGCTTTGCACTTCCGGTGCACTTCCGGTGCATATACGCGAAGCTGCAAGCGCCTATTATAGCGCCCCAACATGGTCTCTAGTTTTGAAAATATAACTTATTTGTTCAATTATCATTTTGATGATTGGGATGATGAGGGGAATCTGGTGGTCACCGGTGTCGGATTGATTGCGGCAGTAGATGGTGGTGGTGAGACGCTATGCTTACAGTGGTAACTGGAGAAACCAACCCACGAGCAAAAACATGCCTCTGCTGAGACCCGACAAATTATATATAATACCGATGATTTATTGATTAGAATGTTTGTAAATGACTGTAATAGTTCAGATGGTACAGATTACTTCTATCATGGAGCGACAAGAGCGACAGAAGTGAATTAGATGCTCATCAGGCGACATCGAAAACGTCGATCAGACGAACAATGTCAGTTATGTCGGTCTTTATAACAGGACTTTCACAATATCCGATTCAATCTGTCTACTGATTTATAAGTATATTTACCAAGCTACTGAAAGCACTTAGTGACCATAGATACCGTACCTACATTGATTTGGGTCACAAATCTACAACCCAGATCGCACGGTGCTCCAATGACTGGCTATTGTTCCGACAAGAGACATTTATGGAGTGAGAATCCCGTACGGGAATGGCAACGGGACGGGAATGGGTGGGAATGGGGCAAACTTTTGGGAAATTAACGGGTTGGAACGGGTTACGGGACAGACCATATAATTTTTTAGCATCACAAAAAGTGAAATATGCTGAAACGGGTGGGACCGGGAGCCCCATCAATTATTAATTCGGATTGGAACGGGTTTGGGTCTGGCTGAATGGGCTGGAACGGGATGGGGGCTGAAAATGTGTCCCGTGAAGGGCTCTAGTTCCGACACTCGGCGAACCGTATGAGGGGAGATGCATCCGAGACGCGCCAACCGCAAACCGAACTTCATCCCTCAATACAACATTCATAGATGAAGCTGGGTAAACTACACCACTCTATTTAATCTATTCTATGTTCTTGCTAACTTTTTACGTTTTCCGTGTTAACTGGATAGTTGGCTATAAAGTTAGGCAATGACGAAAAAACATTTCATCCACAGAAATATATAGAGTGTACCGCCGTACATAGCTATGTTTACATTCACGGATATCATGTGTTTACATTCACGGATAGCATGTGTTAACATTCACGGATAGCATGTGTTTCATGAATGCATTAATAGCCGCGATTACTCTGGAAGATCGGCCACAACCCAGCACGCGGAGCTGCGCGTAGCCGTCTAAATGTGATCAAGAGGTAGATGAGGTTAATCTAGCAATTCTTCAGTTTTAAAGCCAGCAGCTGCACGCGATCGGTCTGTTAAGGCAAAAGACGGCGGGAGCTTCCGATCCGCAGAGATTGTCTGTGCTCTGGCTCACTGAGAATCATCTCCATTCCGCGGAACTACGTAGTCTGCTCAGCTGCGATGGGGTCGGGAGCTCGGGGCTCGGGGATCGGGCGTGGGAGCACCAGCCTCTTCCGATTGAGGAGGATCAGTCTGCTCAGCTGCGATGGGGTCGGGAGCTCGGGGCTCGGGGCTCGGGCGTGGGAGCACCAGCGTCTTCCGATTGGGGAGGATCAGAAGACGAATGGTGCTCTGTATATATATGTATATGTATATGTATTAAATCAGACAACATCCACAGTACAGTAGCTATTCTGCGTCCACGTCATATTAAAAGGCAAGAGCATCAAGATATGGGACTAGAGGTAAAACACATACATACAACAAGCATTCATGATAAGCAAGTGCGCCGCCGAGCACCACCACGTTACACGCCATACAGTACGCACTACACCGACTCAGAGAGCAGCAGCTGCTTAAGTCTGCGTTTGAAAGGCGCCATTCTGAGGTCCCTAAGGTCTGGTGGAAGACCATTGAACAAAACACCACAATGGACAAAACGCCTAACCCCAGAACCCGTCTTAGCTCGAGGGCATGACAACTGCCCAGTCTGTCTGGTGTTATGCACTGTCGAGACATAGGAGAACATTTCGGCGATATCATGCGGGAGACCAGTTGCGAGCACAGATTTTAGCAAGCAGAGCTGATGGTATTTGACCAGTTGCTCAGCACTAAGCCACCCAAGTTCATTTAGCACTCCGGATATATGATCGTGTTTACGGCGACCGCTTATGACACGAGCACAGAAGTTCAGAAGCTTTTGAACCCGATGCATCTGCGTTTTGCCACAGGTGCCGTAAACAGACATGCAATACCGTATCGAGCTTACTACAAGGGCGTTCACAACAAAGGCCACGGTATATGATGGAAGGACGTGCCTCGAGTGAGATAGGGCGATCAGGACACCAGTGCACCTGGCGACCAGTTGACTGATGTGGTCATCAAAGGAAAGGTGTCTATCCATTACTAGACCAAAAAAATTTACTGTACGGCTTTCAGTTACAACGGATGTGCCAAATTTGATTTCGATTGGGGGGAGATCACGCAACGTATTTTTGGTTCCGAAAACATTAAGCTGAGTTTTTGATGTGTTTACTTCAATAGAATTAGAGCTGAACCAGTCCGAAACCACGGCAAGGGTGTTCTCCAATGACGAAATCAGTGCTACGATGTCATGTTTTTTGCCGGTTTTCCAAATTTGGACATCGTCTGCGTATTGAGCAATTTCAGCGCCATGAGCGTGCATGGCAAGATCATTGGAGAAAATTGAAAACATAATTGGACCCAGTGCTGTCCCCTGATACACCCCCATGGTGTTGGGCAGGGATGCCGAGCGCACAAGCTGACCGCTTCTGTCACGGGTTTGCACCTGCTGGGAGTGATTGGCTAGATATGACTCAAACCAGCGCGTGTCTACATTGTACAACCTAAGTTTGGAGAGCAGCGCGTCATGGTTCACCACATCAAAGCATTTTGAAAGGTCAGCTAGAATAAGTATCGTAATTTCAGTGTTATCCATACCAGAGAGAATGCGGTCCGAAAGCACCGTGAGTGCTGTTTCGGTCGAATGGCGCCGTCTGTACGCGTGCTGAGTACTCGAGAACAGGCGGTGTTTTTCAAAGTACGCGTTGAGTTGATGGTGAACAACACGTTCAACAATTTTGGCTATACCCGGTACAACAGAGATCGGTCGGAATTTGGAGGGATCAGACACGTCGGACGTTTTAGGGAGAGGCGTGACAAGGGCGTGCTTCCACGGCTGCGGCACCGAACCGGCGGTCAAACTAGAGTTAACAATATCGAGCAAGACGTGCCCAAACCCATGGAAGCACTGCTGCAACATGTAAACGCTAATGTCACCGCTTCTATAGTTAAGCTCGAGAACATCGCTGAAATAAAATATATTTAGGCTGAAAATTAACATACCCAGTGCCGTTAACAATCAACACTTAGTTGTGTATATGGAAATATGTGGTAGTCTTTTCAATAGTTATTATCGCATCAAAATAATTGACTAGGATTTACTCTTTGTACAAATGAATCGTTCCTGTCTACTCTTTTACTTTCATTAACCTTAGTTAACATTGTTGAATGACCATGCAAATATGAACACAACAGCCGGATCAAAATCAGTCGAAAACAGTCTGCCAATCCAAAGTAGCCCACCGGTAGCAAAGGCGGTGAGACAGACACATTGCTAACACGAACGCCCAGATATGCTCTGTTCGAACACATGTGACCTTTAAAGCGACTGCAGCTGGCTCACGGGAGCTAAAATTGGACATATGACACATTGAGTCACTATTAACCAGCTGTTGCGAGACATGCGCTTTAATAATTCTGCAGAAATACTCTTGTTATCTATATATCGTCATGACAGTGAATAATGTAATGTAGTCAGCTCTGACTTCTTTCGTGTGGATGAGTCCCTATTTGCATCGAAATATTGATAAAATATACAGTGCAGGTAAACACAGCTTAGCCGAAATTAAATCCAATAGATATACTTATTTCGGGAGCTTGACAGACATATATTAGAGATACAGATGAAACGGCAACAATATTTATTGGCTTGATTTTAAAAGTGATCCTGAGGTAGCTTTTGCATTATACGAGTACTGCTCGGTTTCAAAGAAATACAAATACTATATCAGTACGCCTTCACCTAGGGGAGACTGGGGAAACGCCGAACTCCGGGAAAGGCCGAAATGATCAATTACGCTTAAACGCGTGGGAGGTGCCGGCTTCTGCTGACAGTTCCAGAAGGCTAGAAATGGTGTGTTGCTGCCGAAATCGCGCCGGTACTGCCATTTACTGAGATGCAGCGCGGGTTGAGCGCTTTTTAGGGTACGTAAAAGTCAAAAAGGTGCTATTTTAGAGGGCTATCCCTTTTCGTTGGTGCATGATAATAGCCGCTTTCACGAAGGATTTTGCGTTTGGGGCGTTTGGGGCGTTTGGGGCGATTGTGGCGATTGGGGCGATCGAGACGTTTTTGGTAAATGGGTCTATAACTCGTAAGAACACAGCCTTTCCCGATGATTTTTGATATCAATCGCAACTTTATGAATTAATGCATCTGGAAATTCTATTTTAATGATAACACCATAGTTTACTTAAAATTAACAATTTAATCTTAAACTAGCCCTGGTGATGCCAGATGGCTGTGGTGGTTTGGGGCGTTTGGTGAGACTCTATCTTGCTCGAATCTCGGATGTGCGGGGTTCGGGAAATGGTCATATTTTGCAACGAAATGGTTTTCAGGAATAATAGCTTATTTCAATGAAAGCTAGATGAATCAGTCCATTCAAATTTGCAGTCATGTTCCTTTTTGATTGCAAGAATTAATGATAATTAGCGATTTCGTTTTGATCATTTGTTGTAAGATGACGAGAATGCTGGCTCCGGCTCTGCGCTGGCTCCGCGCAGGCGCCGCCGCCCGGTAACCATGGCGACCACGTGACTCCGGCGCCAGCCGGCCCGTCACCATGGCGACGAGCCAGTCGGTTGCCTAACGTCACGTTGCGCATGTGCAGAGTCGTGGTCTGTGCCCAGCTATGCCGTCCGTTCGATCTAGAGCAGCAATTTTTGAGTTTTCAGTACCAGTGGCTGCAGAAAGCCCGCATGTTTCATGGGTTTATAAGTGTTTTTTCTGAGGTTCTTTCAGCTTTTTATGAGATTCATCAATTAATCAATTGATCAAATCAAAAACATTTGGTGTGATTCGTTGCTTAAATAAATCAGTAAGGATTGTTTCGGTTTTCAGAAACCAACGAAGTTACCGCTCTAAATTGGACGCTCTCAGCGGGACGGAGCGACGATGAATTAAGGCCTGTATATGCTTTGACATTTGATTGCATTTGTCATCATAATATTATATTTCTTTGTCATTAATATCTTCAATTTTGCCCAAACTAAGTGTCAATTGCGTATTTTATTTAATCAAAGCTGATTATCTAGTATACTTGTTAGCCTCTTTTGGGGCGTTTTCGGCATATTTTGTAGAAGGAACTAACGCAACCCAAAATTGCCAGATTTGCTCAAGAATTTGAATATGCAAAGCAAACTAACGGGAAATATTGAATTGTAAGAGCATATACTTATACATGAATTCATAAAATTGCGATTGATACCAAAAATCACCGGGAAAAGCCGTGTTCTTACGAGCTATAGACCCATTTACCCCAAACGCCCCAATCGCCCCAAACGCCCCAAACGCCCCAAACGCCCCAATCGCCCGAAACGCAAAATCCTTCGTGAAAACGGCTACTAGGATATTCATAATTGTGCCTGAATCTCCAATGTATAAGGATAAACCAAATATAAAATTAAGATAATTGGCCCCACGGTTAAAGGGAATAGTTCACCTTGATAGATTTCTTGATAGTTGGCAGTAAGGGGCATTTCTATGAAGATGTGAAAGCTTCTCAAGTAAATTTGCAAGCATGGAGTACAGCTTGGGCCCTGGCTATCTCAACTCAAAACCCCACTGACAAGGTGAACAGTTTCCTTTAAGTTCTCGACAGAAATAGATTGGAGACGTGTCCCCCGGGGCAAAACCGAACACGAAATAGCACTGAAAAATGTCGGCGTTGCCGAAATTTGGTATTGGTCTTGAAAAATTGGTCTTATAAAAGAACGTCTTCCTACATGGTGTTTCATAATGAATGTCAATTTTAAAATCAAAAGTACAAGTACTAAAAATAGTCGGAGCACGTGCAAATTTACAAGTATTGTTGGAAATTGTTTGACATTTTGATTTCCAACACGTGCCATAGACTTCACACAGCCAGTGAAAGATGAGAGGTGAAGATACCAGGCTACCCTCCTCGCGCCCGACGGCAAAATACAACATATTCCAAATAGCAGTAGGCGTGGATGATCTTAAAATTCGGTGTGAAATCGAAGTTGAAGCGAAACGTTTGGCTATACTTTATATCCAGCGCATGGCATATGGCTAGAATATCGCAGCTGATAGGTTCATCTAAAGATTCGTAACCAAAAAGGTTAAAGTTCGACCCCAAACCCATCTGCAACCTGGCTGAAGCTCCGCAGGCGAGTGATCTGTCGTCTTTCCTACTGACCGTGGCCCGCCTGGAGCCCATGTCTGTCACCACTAGGCTATACTAGCTTTGTTGTCCGTGACCCTGGCGGAGCTAATAAAGACATCCTCTTAAGCCGGCATTGGCTGGGGTCTCAGCCGAACGCCATTGGCAAGGGGCGTGTTTCGCCCCCCTGGTTATCTTCCGAACTAATAACTGCAGCGAGACACGCGATGCGGCAATCCAAAGCTCTCAATGAGACGCATCCAAAGCGTACACGAAATTTGCAAAATAAGGTCACATGTCAGGTCACGATCAGGTAAAATATAAAATTGAGATATTTGAGTTTTTAGGCCATACTTTCCATCCAAGGCCTTAGATTGCGACTATTATCGCACAAAGTGCTCTCAAAGGTATAATACATATCTCACATAAGCAAAAATGAAATTGTAAGCAAAGGTCAAGGTCAAGGTCAGGTCACAAAAGGTCACAGGTCTACGAAACCCATGCGACATATGTTGTATGCGTTATTTTATACGTATAATTCGATAGTAGCAGTTTTTTTTTAATCCGACACCATATAAGGTCAATGTCAGGTCAAATAAGGCCAAAATTTGAAATTGATAAATATAAATAAAAAGACATGTGTTTGACAAAGACAAAGACACCAGTTTTGCCTCAGAAATACAATGATGGAATTTATGTGTTTGTATCTGGTCACTAAAAGTCAAACCACGCAATTTCAAAATATGACGTAATGAGTTACTCATACTTAGGGAGCGATAAGTCAGTCAAAAATAAAGATATTGCTTTTAAATTTGATTTGGGTATTGTCCATATGTGGTTCTTCGACATATTTTTTTGAACGGTTTTCGAAAATGTTTGGAAATGTAGAATTTGAGGGCATTTTAAAAGGAATGTTTTCTTTTAATTTTGGGGGGTCAAAAACCAGAATTTCACAAAATTCGAGATCACCACGTTGTAGCCCTTGCCATTTCCCATTTGTTAACGTTTTTTAATTACATTTTTTCAAATATGGCATTTGTACGGGCTGCTAAAGTTTAGCTGATTTTTGTGTCAACGTTGTGTGTAGTGACGTCACTAAATTCGCTATATTTTGAGGGAAAAAAATAGACTAAATTTCTTCATTTTCCCACAGAAGACGTATAATTGATGTAGGAGAAGGTACGGGAAGTTTCACGTTGATAATGCTGTTAGTTTCTGAGCTATTACTAAAGTTCGTCAGAGGGGGGGGGGGGCGAAAACGCCCCCACCCCCCACCCCAGCTATGTCATGGCGGGTTAAATCTGGACCGGCTGCAGACTGCAAGGCAGCTGGCTGACTCCATAGACTCCGAACAAACAGTCCAGGACATATGTCACCTCCATTGAAATGCCCGTAAAGTGTATTGAACTTTGGGGGTGCTGCCGTGGAGCCGTTTTGCTAGATTGGGAAAATCTCACCACAAAAATGCAAATGTTCGGATGTTCTGATATCCAGTAGTCCAACAAACCAAGAAATTAAACATACTATCCTTAAAAAATAGCCATATTAAAATTTGACATTTTTTGTTTTTACTGTATTTACATAAACATTTTCTCCAAAATGACATCCTTCAAAAGGGACAACTGTGGTTGCAACACTCGCATGTAAAATGTAAACATGTCAGAATAGTTTAGTCAGCGACTATTTACAATGGGATTTTAATCCTTAAACACTTCGATAGAAACGCTTAAAGCTCATAAACTTCAAGTTCGAAGTAAAGAAAGCTACTTTGACTCATTCGGCATTACCCCCCAATTTTGGGGCAAACCCGATGTTTTACCTTTCAGAGATTTCATGCCTTGTAACAGCTGAATTATATCTGATGGCTCAAATGTCAACCTCTTTTTGATAGCCAATTGATGTGGCTTGCCAATTATATGATACTACGTAGATATTGTGTCGAGTAATTTGTCTGTCCGCTATAAGGATCTAAACAGAACAGTTTTGGCGTTTCCCAAGTCTCCCCTATGCAATATAGCCCTTATACCTGCGCACTGCGCAGGGCATAACACACCTCACAAATTAGAAATAAATTGCACCAGTTAGTTATGTTTTGTCTACAACTCCTCAACAAATACAATGACCTTAAAGTGTCTTGTGAACATTAAGAGCTGTTTCATACCTAGTTTGTATTGAGCATGGGTCAGGTAAGATTCTCACTTAGGTATAAGCATGATTGATGATGCTTTACAAACTAAACAGTGTTATCTTCAGATGGTCTGCTTCGAAGAAGAAAACAACATAAGCTTAAAAGATCATATGGATTGCTTTGATAGGTACATAACGCAAAACAAGCAGAATGCGGCGTCGAGGATTAGACACAAACAACATATTTCAGCTCTCAGGAGCACGCCAACCACTGAAGGCATTCATAAATCCAGAACAACCCACAGACAATAACATATATTGCAACTGCAACATCCGTTCTGGAGAGCGCAAACTGGCAGTGATCAGGCGATGCATCACTCGGCATTAAAGCTGTCATTTAACCCGCCATTGACTGGGGGGGGGGGGGGGGTTAACGCCCCCTGATGAATTTGCGTAATAGATCAGAAACGAATAGCGCTATCAACGTGAAACTTCGGATACTTTCTTCCACATCCATTTGACGTCTTCTGTGAAAAATAAAACAATTTCATCCAAAACATTTAGAGTTATAGCGAATTTGGCGCCGTCACTACACACGAGTTTTACACACACAAAAAAAATCAGCTAAAGCTTAACAGACCGTACAAATGCCATATTTTGAGAAAAATGCAAACCAAAAATCACAAGATAGAAAATGGCAAGGGCTAAAACATGGCTATCTCGGAATTTCGACAATTGTGGTCCTTGACCCCATGAAAATAAAATAAAACAATTTTGGAGGGAAAATGCCCACAAAATCAATTTTTTCAAAGATATTCAAAATACCGGAATATATGTCAGAACACCACATATGGGAAACTACCATGCCAAATGTCAGAATTATATCACCATTTTTGACTGACTTATGGCATCTAAAGTATGGGTAACTCATGACGTCATATTTTGAAATTGCGTTTTTTGGATTTTATTGACCAGGTACAGACAAATAAATGCCACCACTGTATTTGTGAGACACAACTGATTTAGCAACATACTTCTTTTATTTAGATTTATCATTTCAAAATGTTGACCTTCAGTGACCTGACCTTGACCTGAACTTTACATTAACTTCACGAAAATAAAGTCAGGTGGTAAAATGACTATCATTATCGAATTTAACGTGGAAAACAACTCATAAAACATGTGTTGCATAACTTTCGTAGATATTTTGAGCATAGTGACCTTTTGTGACCTGACCCTGACCTTGACATTGACCAACAATCTCACTTAAGCTCATGCGGGATGTGTATCATACCTTTGCAGCACTTTGGGTGATCATGGTCGTAATTGAAGGCTTTGGATGGAAAGTATGGCCCATAAACTCAAATACGTCGATTTTGACCTTTGACCTGACCTTTGACCTGACATTTGACCTCACTTTGACATTCTTGAGTATGCCTTAGATTCGTCTCATTGAGATATTTAGATTGCCGCCTTGGGTGTCTCGCTGCGATCATTGGTTCGGAAGATAACCAGGGGGGGGGCTTTACCCCCCCCCCCTCCTCCCCCCAGTCAGTGGTGTTCTGCTGAGACCCCAGTCAATGCCGGGTTAAATACGCCACATTTTCCGAAGCTGACTTTCCAGCACGTTTGCCCTGGCAGTCTCTCCTAACATAATTTACTGCAAAATGGTTTTGGCTGCGCTCTTCCGCGTCGTTCGTCCTGGGGTAAACACGTGCCTGTCCGAAGCGGAGAGCGGAGAGTGGAGAGTGGATGAGCGGAGAGAGAGGAGAGGAGAGAGGAGAGAGGAGAGAGGAGAGAGGAGAGAGGAGAGAGAGAGCGGAGAGAGGAGAGAGGCGAGAGGAAGAGAGGAGAGAGGAGAGAGGAGAGAGGAGAGAGGAGAGAGGAGAGAGAGAAAGGAGAGAGGAGAGAGGAGAGAGGAGAGAGGAGAGAGGAGAGAGGAGAGAGGGAGAGAGGAGAGAGGAGAGAGGAGAGAGGAGAGGAGAGGAGAGGAGAGGAGAGGAGAGGAGAGGAGAGGAGAGGAGAGGAGAGGAGAGGCTGCCGGACGCCCGCCCCACGCCGGCAGAGTGTGGGAGGGGAGGTAGAGGGTCGGTCGGCCCCGAGCGGTGCAGCCGTCGGCCGTCGGTGGCGGAGGCCGGCATGAATGAAATTCAGGCTCAATGGAGGCTGGAGACCAGGCGGTGCAGCGGTAGGAGGCTGGAGACCAGGCGGTGCAGCGGTAGGAGGCTGGAGACCAGGCGGTGCAGCGGTAGGAGGCTGGAGACCAGGCGGCGCAGCGGTAGGAGGCTGGAGACCAGGCGGCGCAGCGGTAGGAGGCTGGAGACCAGGGCGGCGCAGCGGTAGGAGGCTGGAGACCAGACGGCGCAGCGGTAGGAGGGCTGGAGACCAGGCGGCGCAGCGGTAGGAGGCTGGAGACCAGGCGGCGCAGCGGTAGGAGGCTGGAGACCAGGCGGGCCGCAGCGGTAGGAGGCTGGAGACCAGACGGCGCAGCGGTAGGAGGCTGGAGACCAGACGGCGCAGCGGTAGGAGGCTGGAGACCAGGCGGCGCAGCGGTAGGAGGCTGGAGACCAGGCGGTGCAGCGGTAGGAGGCTGGAGACCAGGCGGCGCAGCGGTAGGAGGCTGGAGACCAGGCGGCGCAGCGGTAGGAGGCTGGAGACCAGGCGGCCGCAGCGGTAGGAGGCTGGAGACCAGACGGCGCAGCGGTAGGAGGCTGGAGACCAGGCGGCGCAGCGGTAGGAGGCTGGAGACCAGGCGGTGCAGCGGTAGGAGGCTGGAGACCAGGCGGCGCAGCGGTAGGAGGCTGGAGACCAGGCGGCGCAGCGGTAGGAAGCTGGAGACCAGACGGCGCAGCGGTTACGGCCCAGATACTAAACTTAAACCGATTTACTCAAAATCGCTCTTTTGGACAAAAGAAGTTTAAGAATCCTTTCGATATGTTTGGCGTAACCTAACATACGAATAAAAACTTTCCTAAAACTTTTCAGGAAGATTCTATCAATTATTATCTTGCTTATTACCACCACACCACAATTTTTTTTAAACATATTGTATTCTTACCAACATATCACACAATTATGAGGGACATTTCTAGCCAAATATCGCATGTAAAAGTTGTGTAGTGTTTCAAAACTTTCAGAATCTTTCAGAAAATTTTCAGCGCAATAATCTTTGGTGAAAACGGCTAGTATTCAATATTGTATGCGTGTGTTAGGTTACGCCAAACATATCGAAAGGGTTCCTAAACTTCTTTTGTCCAAAAGAGCGATTTTGAGTAAATCGGTTTAAGTTTAGTATCTGGGCCGTAACCGCTGCGCCGCCTAGTCTCCAGCCTCCTACCGCTGCGCCGCCTGGTCTCCAGCCTCCTACCGCTGCGCCGCCTGGTCTCCAGCCTCCTACCGCTGCGCCGTCTGGTCTCAGCCTCCTACCGCTGCGCCGCCTGGTCTCCAGCCTCCTACCGCTGCGCCGCCTGGTCTCCAGCCTCTACCGCTGCGCCGCCTGGTCTCCAGCCTCCTACCGCTGCACCGTCTGGTCTCCAGCCTCCTACCGCTGCGCCGCCTGGTCTCCAGCCTCCTACCGCTGCGCCGCCTGGTCTCCAGCCTCCTACCGATGCGCCGCCTGGTCTCCAGCCTCCTACCGCTGCGCCGCCTGGTCTCCAGCCTCGTACCGCTGCACCGTCTGGTCTCCAGCCTCCTACCGCTGCGCCGCCTGGTCTCCAGCCTCCTACCGCTGCGCCGCCTGGTCTCCAGCCTCCTACTGCTGCGCCGTCTGGTCTCCAGCCTCCTACCGCTGCGCCGCCTGGTCTCCAGCCTCCTACCGCTGCGCCGCCTGGTCTCCAGCCTCCTACCGCTGCGCCGCCTGGTCTCCAGCCTCCTACCGCTGCGCCGTCTGGTCTCCAGCCTCCTACCGCTGCACCGTCTGGTCTCCAGCCTCCTACCGCTGCGCCGTCTGGTCTCCAGCCTCCTACCGCTGCGCCGCCTGGTCTCCAGCCCTCCTACCGCTGCGCCGTCTGGTCTCCAGCCTCCTACCGCTGCGCCGCCTGGTCTCCAGCCTCCTACCGCTGCGCCGTCTGGTCTCCAGCCTCCTACCGCTTGCGCCGTCTGGTCTCCAACCTCCTACCGCTGCGCCGCCTGGTCTCCAGCCTCCTACCGCTGCACCGCCTGGTCTCCAGCCTCCTACCGCTGCGCCGCCTGGTCTCCAGCCTCCTACCGCTGCACCGCCTGGTCTCCAGCCTCCTACCGCTGCGCCGTCTGGTCTCCAGCCTCCTACCGCTGCGCCGCCTGGTCTCCAGCCTCCTACCGCTGCACGCCCTGGTCTCCAGCCTCCTACCGCTGCGCCGTCTGGTCTCCAGCCTCCTACCGCTGCGCCGTCTGGTCTCCAGCCTCCTACCCGCTGCGCCGCCTGGTCTCCAGCCTCCTACCGCTGCGCCGCCTGGTCTCCAGCCTCCTACCGCTGCGCCGCCTGGTCTCCAGCCTCCTACCGCTGCGCCGCCTGGTCTCCAGCCTCCTACCGCTGCGCCGTCTGGTCTCCAGCCTCCTACCGCTGCGCCGTCTGGTCTCCAGCCTCCTACCGCTGCGCCGTCTGGTCTCCAGCCTCCTACCGCTGCGCCGCCTGGTCTCCAGCCTCCTACCGCTGCGCCGTCTGGTCTCCAGCCTCCTACCGCTGCGCCGCCTGGTCTCCAGCCTCCTACCGCTGCGCCGTCTGGTCTCCAGCCTCCTACCGCTGCGCCGTCTGGTCTCCAGCCTCCTTACCGCTGCGGCCGCCTGGTCTCCAGCCTCCTACCGCTGCGCCGCCTGGTCTCCAGCCTCCTACCGCTGCGCCGCCTGGTCTCCAGCCTCCTACCGCTGCGCCGCCTGGTCTCCAGCCTCCTACCGCTGCGCCGCCCGGTCTCCAGCCTCCTACCGCTGCACCGCCTGGTCTCCAGCCTCCTACCGCTGCACCGCCTGGTCTCCAGCCTCCTACCGCTGCACCGCCTGGTCTCCAGCCTCCATTGAGCCTGAATTTCATTCATGCCGGCCTCCGCCACCGACGGCCGACGGCTGCACCGCTCGGGCCGACCGACCCTCTACCTCCCCTCCCATACTCTGCCGGCGTGGGGCGGGCGTCCGGCAGCCACATCCTCTCGCCTCTCGCCTCTCTGCCCTCTCGCCTCTCGCCTCTCGCCTCTCGCTCTCGCTTCTCGCCTCTCGCCTCTCGCCTCTCGCCTCTCGCCTCTCGCCTCTCGCCTCTCGCTTCTCGCCTCTCGCCTCTCGCCTCTCGCTTCTCGCCTCTCTCTCTCCTCTCTCTCTTCTCTCTCCCCTCTCCTCTCTCCTCTCTCCTCTCTCCTCTCTCCTCTCTCCTCCTTCCTCTCTCCTCTCTCCTCTCTCCTCTCCTCTCTCCCTCCTCTCCCTCTCCTCCTCCTCTCTCTCCTCTCTCCTCTCTCCTCCTACTGAAATCGCAAACAATTCAACGAACTTATGCATCTTACAACGATGACCAACAATTATTTAAATTAATAAATGGAGGAAAAATGTATTTCAAATCTTCATCATCGCTTAGGTTTCTAATACTTATTTTACCTTAGTTGAATACCATATTTACATTAAGTAAGAAGATTCTAGATTTGTGTAATACTTCATCATAAATTAATACAGCCAAGTCGTATGAAGATTATTCAGATGATAGCCGTTTCACGAAGGATGATTGCGCTGAAAAGATTCTGAAAAGTTCTGAAAAGTTCTGAAAAGTTATAAAAAGTTTTGGTATACTAGTCTTAGCATATTTTACATTCCAAGAAATACATTACTGATTTAGGCGATATTATCATTATTCAATAGTCGTGGAAACATGTATTGAGCTCATACAAAGTTTAT
>JAXIVJ010020019.1:10000-15934 GCA_036785665.1 Chirona hameri | reverse complement strand
TCTTGAGTGAGAGCAGCTGCTCCCCCCCCCCCCACCCCCTCTTCCACCGCCCCTGATACCCTGTCACAGTTACGACCGCTTCTCGGAGCGTCACACTGAGGCCGACTGAGGCGGGAAATGGCACCGACCACGACAGGTCATGAGGAAGCGTGGGTAAGCTGATGCTGATACCTCAGACACTACCCCTCCCTCTTCCACCGAATAAATGTGGATGCTCCGCAGCCCCGCTGTTCATAAGGCGAAAATTATCCTGACACCGATATAATTTTCGACCTTAGGAGCTACTACCGAGTCAGCTGGGTTGTCTGACCTTTAACCCTATTCCCTGCGGGGGCAGATTCTGCCCCCTCTCCCCCCCCCCCCCCCCCCCCCCCCCCCCCCCTCCCCGGGTTGTTTTTCACTTGCCGCTTCTAAACCGTTAGTCCTAGCGTCCTGACACTTAATGACTTTTCCCAAAATTGAATGGCGCAAGTCAAAATTTTGAAAAAATTGGTCCAGCAGAGGCGGTGCCGGGCTCCTATTTTGGGGAGGGTGTTACGAATGCGGTTTTGCGTCGCATACTTCCTTCGTGGTTTGCAGTGCAATAAATGCGTCAGAAACAATTGCAATGCAATATGCACCATAAATGCTGGGATTGTACATATTTTTGGCAGAGGCGCACTCAGGTACAAGTTACAACAAATAGGAGGCGATACTCTCCCTCAAATTAGGTCCAACTTCAAATTAGTAAGATGATAAAAACCGTTACGCGCATGGTGGCCCCCACGTTGTTTTATTGGATCCGCCTATGCGCAATATATTACATTTCATAAATTATAGCAAATAATGCCCACATGTGACGTTCATGTCCCAAACAATCACGAACAGCATATATTTGTATCCGAAAATGCTCTCATTTTACATCGCCGCCTATGATTTTTTATTTGGGTTTTTGTCTTTTGATATATTGAAGACCAGTAAGTGCATGTGAAGCTCAAAAACGTTTGGGGCATGCAAATCGGTTAAACCACATGGCCGTAATGACCTTTAAAAAAACACCCAAAATTTTCGTATTTTTAGGCCCCTGCCCCCACCTCCCCATTTTTGAACAAAAAAGAAATTTCGGGATCCAAAATTTCGGGAAAGAATCTTGTCATAACTAATCGAATGGCGTTTCCCCATCGAAATCGACCTAGCGGTTCTCGAGATCTGGGGGGGGGGGTGGCAGAATCTGTCCCCCCCCCCGCAGGTTAACGTAATTTTGCCCGCCCGCAGGGAATAGAACACCGTCGCAAATCGGGCATTTAAATGCTACCCGCTGATTTACGTACTAAATAACTCCGATCAGCTCCTCTTTCTTTTGTATCCCTCCGACTTCCTTCCGCGCCAACTTGCGCGCCCATGAAGTGCGAGCGTAAAGGTAGCGCGCAAGGAAGTTATGCGCCTCTGGATCCCCCCAGCTAGGCTTTGAATGGAAAGTATGGCCCATCAACTCAAATACCTAGATGTTTACCTGTGACCTGACTGTGACCTGACATGTGACCTTATTTTGACAATTTCGCGTATGCTTTAGATGCGTCTCATTGGGAGCTTTCGATTGCCGCCTTGTGCGTTTCGCTGCGGTCATTGGTTCGGAAGATAGCAAGGGGGACGGTCAGAATCTGCCCCCCCCCCCCAACGGGGCGTGTTTGGCTGAATACCCCAGCGGGGCGCGGGTTAAGGCCCTCTGAGGCCGGCGAAACCCTTTCAGAACAATCGAGGGCCCTCTTAGACCGGCACAGGCTTGTTGCAGCCCCAGTGACTTAGTTCCAGTGACTGGGCCTTGATCCTTTATAAGGAGGCCCCTGTTGGCTACGCTCATGTATATAGGTATCCCTATGTTATGACACTTCTGCGTAGGTATGCGTCGTTGTTTTCCCCTGCAACCTGTCATGCAGGTAATTGTCTTCTTAAACTCGCTCACGATTGTCAAATCCCACAACATTGCCAACGCCAGGAGCCATGCATTGTGACATCACACCTGCATTGTGACATCCCGTCTGACCAGTCTGACCAGTCTGACCAGTCTGACCGCCGTATGACCAGTCTGACCAGTCTGACCAGTCTGACCAGTCTGACCGCCGTATGACCAGTCTGACCAGTCTAACCAGTCTGACCAGTCTGACCAGTCTGACCAGTCTGACCGCCGTATGACCAGTCTGACCAGTCTAACCAGTCTGACCAGTCTGACCAGTCTAACCAGTCTGACCACCGTCTGACCAGTCTGACCAGTCTGACCGCCGTCTGACCAGTCTGACCAGTCTGACCACCGTATGACCAGTCTGACCAGTCTGACCAGTCTGACCGCCGTATGACCAGTCTGATCAGTCTGACCAGTCTGACCGCCGTATGACCAGTCTGACCAGTCTGACCAGTATGACCGCCGTATGACCAGTCTTACCAGTCTGACCAGTCTGCCCACCGTCTGACCAGTCTGACCAGTCTGACCGCCGTATGACCAGTCTGACCAGTCTGACCGCCGTATGACCAGTATGACCAGTCTGACTAGTCTGACCACCGTCTGACCAGTCTGACCAGTCTGACCACCGTCTGACCAGTCTGACCAGTCTGACCACCGTATGACCAGTATGACCAGTCTGCCCACCGTCTGACCAGTCTGACCAGTCTGACCACCGTCTGACCGCCATCTGACTAGTCTGACCAGTCTGACCACCGTCTGACCAGTCTGACCACCGTCTGACCAGTCTGACCAGTCTGACCAGTCTGACCGCCGTATGACCAGTCTGACCAGTCTGCCCACCGTCTGACCAGTCTGACCAGTCTGACCAGTCTGACCAGTCTGACCACCGTCTGACCAGTCTGACCACCGTCTGACCAGTCTGACCAGTCTGACCAGTCTGACCAGTCTGACCATCTGAGTCCAAGGAGTCTGACCAGTCTGACCACCGTTTGACCAGTCTGACCACCGTATGACCAGTCTGACCAGGCTGACCAGTCTGCCCACCGTCTGACCGTCAGACGCGCCGCGCGCCTCCAGTGAACAGTCGATGGGCAGTCCTTCACTGTCGTTCCTGTGGGGTGCCTCTAGTACCGGCGAGCAGGAATGGTCTGCGCACATCACCACAGGTCAGTGCGCTCTGGCTCTGTGCCGTCACTGACCACAATGCTGACCGCGCCGTGGAGGCCGGGTGTGCTGTGCTGATCGAGTCGCCCTGTGGCATCGTGGACGTATTGTTTCTGAGAGAAGCTTCTTCAAGATGAAGTTTTGTTAATTGTAGGGCAGATTTATGGAAGACAACGTTAAGTCGTGCTAATTTATACCAGCTAATCGTGTTATGCGTCGTGCTATAAGTCCGGTTTCCGTTTTAACCCGCGCCCTGCTGGGCCACACTTGCGGCTGGACTTGTTTGTGTTTTCCACACCCTACTGTGGAGGGGGGGCAGGCGGGCGTGTTGAACCCCGCAACCTCAAACTCGGTTTCTATCGGGAGTAGGCGAAAACTGAAAATACCTTTCGATAGCTCGTCTTGGCACCCATAGCCCAGTAGCTGTGGCGCCCTTAAACCCAAATATTAATCATCATCATCATTGATAGCTCGTCAAAAGCATTTCGAAATTATTTACGTCATTTTTAGCTCAAATCACCAAGAGTCATCAAAGGTCAAATTTTCCCATTTTAGGATCTCGTTCCAGAAACCCCCAACTATCTCGGGAACTATGATTGCTAGGAACAAACGAGAGAAAAAAAACATCGAAAGCCCTTGAAATATGCAACTGCTATTGGTGGCATACAATTTTATATTAGGTCAGTAGTTTAAGCTCCAGGTCATCAAATGTCATGCTGGCTGTTTTTGGTCGAAACTTTTCGCCAATTAAATTTTCCTATTGAAGTTAGGTAAT
The DNA here is from genome assembly GCA_036785665.1 of Chirona hameri. Lineage (NCBI taxonomy): Eukaryota > Metazoa > Arthropoda > Thecostraca > Balanomorpha > Balanidae > Chirona > Chirona hameri. The sequence continues at coordinate 12,056 of JAXIVJ010020019.1, read as the reverse complement.
AATTTTAGCGTCATTTTGTGTCTCGTCAGGGCGCTTCGAACCGTGTTCATGATGACCAAGTTATGTCAACTTCAAAATTTGACCTCAGGTCAAGGTCAAGTGGTGACCCAAGTAGGTCATGTTGCATATTGGGAGACGCGTCTCGATTAGACAAACACAATGGCGTCAGTAACACGTCTTGATCATTAATCTATCAAGAGGTATTAGCAAAAAATGTTGATAACCTCAGATGACCTTAGCTGACCCTGTAGAGGTCACTAAGCAAAACTGCACTATGGCCATCAAGAATGGCCTATGATAACATGATCTAGAAGGAATTAGACTGATCTGATCAGTATCCTCTAAAAAATAAGTGTTTGTGTTTTCCATTGGCTTATGATGGATAGGTCACGTAATTGACCCAACCTTAGGTCACATACAAATCCAAGATATGCGAATTTTTGGTACTAATTACGTAATGTAATTGTGTGAGTTTTAAATTGCTCGGTCAAACACTGTGGCTGTTGACGACCGCAAACTTCTTTGGAGATGGTGTTCCTTGACCTGAATTGAGATGACCTAGGGTCAAAACTATCATAACAGTTGCGCAGAATATGGTGATAAAGTGGGCGCAAATATCATCATCTTCGAAAAACCTTGGGGGTTCAAACACCCTCCCCAGCATGGCGCGGGTTCAGGCTGAGACGTAGTCTGAGACACACATGGCGCGGGTTCAGGCTGAGACGTAGTCTGAGACACACATGGCGCGGGTTAAGGCTGAGACGTAGTCTTCACGCATCTGCGTCAAGTGAATGGGCCAGAATTAACAGCTACTTTTTTGACGTGACATTGTTGGTGACATTGTTCGGACCTCTTTCCATTGTGCTTTGAAGAGCTCTCGTATTCACCCCACGCTGCAGCGTGCATACTGTGTACTGTGTGTCGGCGTTTAGTCGTCGTCCTATCGCCTTCGGCCATCTCTTTGTGAGCGTGTCGTTCGTAGCGCCGCGTCTGTTTTGGACAGCTGGTGTCCGAGGCCGCCCTGCTGACCGGTGACTCTGTGTTTTAGCGTACATCGTCGGAGTGTTGGTGGGTAGGTACGGTAGGCGCCCCCCCCCCCCCCCCCCCCCCCGCTGGTCGTCGGCCACTACTAACGGTAGTCAGTGTGTCGCCTGCTTCTGACCGCCTGCCCCCCGCGAACGGCAGTCGCGCCGCACGCACGCCCCGCCCTGTGCCGCTCGTCTGCCTCGCACAGACTAAACACACAGACTACACACGCACAGACTAAACACACGTACATACTAAACACACACACACACACACACACACACACACACACACACACACACACACACACACACACACACACACACACACACACACACACACACACACACACACACACACACACACACACACACACACACACACACACACACACACACACACACACACACACACACACACACACACACACACACACACACACACACACACACACACACACACACACACACACACACACACACACACACACACACACACACACACACACACACACACACACACACACACACACACACACACACACACACACACACACACACACACACACACACACACACACACACACACACACACACACACACACACACACACACACACACACACACACACACACACACACACACACACACACACACACACACACACACACACACACACACACACACACACACACACACACACACACACACACACACACACACACACACACACACACACACACACACACACACACACACACACACACACACACACACACACACACACACACACACACACACACACACACACACACACACACACACACACACACACACACACACACACACATACACACATACACACACACACACACACACACACACACACACACACACACACACACACACACACACACACACACACACACACACACACACACACACACACACACACACACACACACACACACACACACACACACACACACACACACACACACACACACACACACACACACACACACACACAC
>JAXIVJ010020018.1:0-15948 GCA_036785665.1 Chirona hameri | reverse complement strand
TGCGGGATGTGTATCATGCCTTTGGCAGCATTTTGGGTGATCATGGTTGTAATCGATAGCTTTGGATGGAAAGTTTGGCCCATAGACTCCAATACGTTGATTTTGACCTTTGACCTGACCGTGACCTGACATTTGACCTAACTTTTACATTTTTGAATATGCTTTAGATTTGTCTCATTGAGATATTTTGAATGCCGTTTTGAGGGTCTAGATGTAATGGTTGGTTCGGAAGATAACCAGGGGGTGTTTAACGCCCCCCCCCCCCCAACCCAGTCAATGGCGTTCTGCTGAGACCCCAGTCAATGCCGAGTTAATGGCCCTTATGTGAGGTTCAGGTCTTCTCTTCCCTACTTCCTTCATACTGGAAGATTTCGTATAGATATGTTTCCCAACACATATCTGAATTATTTAAATGCCGACCCAACTCATGTGAGTAGCCCAGTACCACAACACAGGAGGGCAAAGTATCCTTTTTAAAGACGATCAAGTCGAGTTTAAATGCTCATAGTTTATCTTAAGCTACCTTCCTTGAAACTGGCTTCGCGCCATTCTCTTTGCCGTGTAGAGAAATCCTTCACGACCGAGTGACGTCATGCAGCCAACTTCACTTGCAACAGCCCTAACTGTAACCTGAGCTTTTAGACCAACTGAAGTTTTTGAACTTACCGGTAAACGCGCGTGCCACCGGAGCCAAAGCCAATCTCGTCTTGTCTTTTGAACTTGATTTTCCCTACTTCTACTACGGTGGCAGGGTTCGAGATCTGTGGGCCAATACAATGGTCGGACACATTATTTGTTCATCAAAATGCATCTGCCAGGAAATATCATGGCAAAAGAGTACGACAGCAATAACAAATCTTATCACATCCAGGGGTGGAACTTTGTATCTCTTTTTTGCACGGAGCAAACGTGTATTTTTTACCATAACAGACAATCGTTCTTGTATTACAACCTTCACAATATCGTAGGCGGTCCCCGCCAGCGCCTCCTCAAGTTTACCGCGGTGAGGTGGCGCCGCCGGCGCCGCAGGTGAACGACTCGGTGGCGGACTCGCTAAGAATCTTGGCATCACATTCGATCGCACTTTGAACTGGGACGCCCATGTGACCTCCGTCACTAGACACTGTTGTTAGAAGAATGCACTTCAATTAAACTCTAAACCCCTGTTGAACTTTGAGCTAATGAGCTGATGACCTGATGACCTGATTTGACCTTTGACCTTTAACCCTCGCCAGTGCAGGGCGGGAGGGGGGGGGGGGGGGGAGTTGATGCCACCCCCTCAGTTTTTCGGGAATAACTCGCGTAAATATCAACCGATTGCGATGAAACTTTCAGTACCCTACTTGTGAACAATTTGATACATATTCTGAAAATGTTAAGTTGTAGGTCACATGACCCGTGACCTTTAACCTGTTTTTCAAGGTCATGTCAGGCGCTACTGGCGTCCCGTAGTATTGATCCTTGTAACTTGTGCAGTTTCATAGCGTTTATTGTTCAGGAAGCATATGCACAGGTGTTTCCAGGTGACAGATGTGGTTTCCATTGAGATTGTGACCTCTATTGACCTTTTCAGAGGTCAACTGAGGTCACTGACCTCCAATGACCTCATATTACTGTTTTGGCTTCTAGCAGTTACTAGGACATTTTGTGACTGCTGATTTCAAATATGGGATCCATTTTACATATTATATGTTCCAGTGGCGTCATGCGCCCCAACAGGTCAACCGAGGTCACTGACCTCCAATGACCTGACATGACCTGACATGACCTTTTTGGAATTTGGCAGTTTCTAAGACATTTTGTGACGCTGATTACGAATTTGGCACCCATTAAGCATTATGATATGCTCATTCACGATTCTAGCTCGATAAAATTCAATTTATACGCATTTTAAATTTTGATGACATTTGGGTCATTGACATGACCTCAGAGGTCACCTAATGACCTAGGACCTTAAAATCGGGTATCAATGGCTTGATCTCGTGACAAGCAACAAGGACGTTTTTTTTTTAATCGAAGCTCTAGCCCAATTAGGGGCTAAACACTAGGGTGTCGTACCTCCCCCCCCCCCCCCTGCACAGTCACGCACTGATCGGACGCTGCACGGGCGAGGGTTAATCTAATATTACTAATAGATGTCCACATTTATGTTTTCAATCATAGATGGTTGTTTTCTGTTTATCTTCAGTTGGTAGAGATCTGAAAAGCATATTTGGCCATGCAATGTTCTTAATCCGCGCACTACAGGGGGGGTTGATTTCCGCCCCCCCCCCCCCCCATCCCCCTCAGGTTTTTCAAAGATAGCGAAAAAAACGGCGGCGCGCAGCGCCGCCCGGTTTTCGCACACCTGTCAGGACATCAATAGCGCACACTTTGAAGAAAACAAAATAACCTAGGGTCATCTCAGGTCAGGTCACCAGACCAGGTCAAGTGACCCCACCTCCAAAAATGTTTGCAGTTGTGCCAAAGCCAGAGTTTTTCACCGATCAGTTTGCAACTTATAGGATGTCATGAGGGCATACGTACTTACAATTCGTTTATCTCGGAATTTTGATTTCGGTGACCTAAGGTCAGGTCAATTTCGTAACCTCCCCATAATAAGTCAATGGGGAAATATACAAATACTAAGGATATGCATGATATTAGTCCAATTACTTCTGGATCATGTTATTATAGGATATTCTTGATGATCTAAATGTAAGTTTTGTTCAGTGATCCATATTGGATCATTTATGGTCATGCGAGGTCACCATCACTTTTTGTTTGTCAATAACTCCCGACATAATGAAGATAGAGAAATAAAACAGACATCAATGTATTTTTCTCGTCAATACACGTCTTCCCATATGCAACATGCCCTACTTGGGTCACCACTTGACCTTGACCTGAGGTCAAATTGTTAAGTTAATTTATCAAAGTCACCATGTATATCATTCACAGCGGCTTGACAACATACACACAATGACGTAAACAGTTTTTCGTTATTTGTATTACATACAAAGTTAATAGCGAAAAACGATTTTGCAAAAAACGTCATTTTTTCCCTTTTTTGACCTCTGGAGCCTCAAATATTGATCTGAGATCAAATTTGAGGGAAGTTTGGCGATTTCAAATGTCACTGGCTGGCGTTTGCTCTTTTCCGTTTGTTTCTAACTAGCGTAGTTTCTGAGATATATGGGAATTTCTGGAGCGATGTCCTAAAACAGGAAAAACTGGAAAATTTGACCTTCGATGACCTCTGGTGACCTCAATTTTGACCTGACCTAAAACAATACTGAAATAAGTTCGATAGAAGATGTATCAAGCTATCAAATGCCGTTTTCTGCTTCTCGCTACATAACGTAGTTTTCGAGATCTCAGGGGGGGGGGGGGGGGGGAGGGGGGCGGAAATCAAACCCCCCTGCAGTTCGTGTTCGGCGCAAATCCCCTGCAGAGGTCAAAAGGTCATATTAACACGCGCCCTGGAGGGCCTCTGATAATTATACGCCCTGGAGGGGGGGGGGGGGGCGGATTTCGCCCCCCCCCCCCCCCCTCCCCCACCTATGATCTCGAAAATCACGCAACGTAGCGACAAGCGGGAAACGACGTTAGATAGCTCGAGACAAGCTCTTTCGAAAGTATTTCGTTATTTTTTTTTCAGGCCAATATTGAGGTCACCAGAGGTCATCAAGGGTCAGATTTTCAAGTTTTCAAGACTTCGGTTCGAACACCCCCAAATATCTCGGGAACTATGATAGTTAGCAGCAAACGGAAAAAAGCAATCGAAAGTCATTTAAAAATGCAATCGACACAGGTGTCCTCAGATTTGAGCTCAGGTCAATAGTTTAGGCTCCAGAGTTCATCGAATGTCAAAGAGGTGATTTTGTTTTCAAAACTGTTTTCCCCAAATAACCTTTTACCTAATAAAGATAAAGCAATAATGTTTACGCTATCGCGTGTGTCTTGTCAAGGCGCTTCGAATCATATTCATGGTGACCGGGTTAGGTCATCTGAGAAATTTGACCTCAGGTCAAGGTCAAGTGGTAACCCAAGTTGGTCATGTTGCATATTGGGAGACGTGTCTCGACGAGACAAACATATTGGTACCGTTTTCTCTTCTCTATCTTCATTATGTCGATAGTTATTGATAAAACCGTGTTGGCGGTCACAAAATTGACCAGACCTTAGGTCACTGATATTGGAAATCCGAGATGAACAAATTGTTGGTATCTATGACCTTATGAAGTCCTGCAGGATTGAAACCAATCGGCGTAAAACTGTGGCTGTGGTACTACTGCAAACGTTCTGGAGTTGAGGTCATCACGTGACCTAGTCTGGTGACCTGACCTGAGATGACCTGAGGCCAAACATTTTACATAATGCGGGAAGTTAATTTCTAAACAGGTATACAAAAAACGGCAGCACTGCGCGCCGCCGTTTTTGCGCTATTCTTGAAAAACCGGAGGGGTGGGCGGATTTCGCCCCCCCCCCCTCCAGGGCGCGTGTTAAGTCATCGGATGTCAGTGACCTCGGTTGACCTGTGACAGAAAATTACCCCAATTGAACATCTAATGATGCAAAATGGGTGTCAAATTTGAAATGAGCGTCACAAAACGCCCTAGGAACTACCAGAGTAAAAACAAAAACGTGATATCATGTCATCGGAGGTCAGTGACCTCGGTTGACCTGTGAAAGTGCAAGACCCTAGTGGAGCAGATAATTATGTAAAATGGATGCTAAATTTGAAATCAGCGTCACGAAATGTCCCACAAACTTCCAGAGGCAACACGAGTCATCTCAGGTCATCGGAGTTCACGATCTTAGTAGTAACTATACATGTCGCCTGTTATCATCTGTACATATGCTCCTGAACAACAAACACTCGCAAACTGCAAAATTTACAAGCATCGATACTACGGGACGCCAGTCGCGACAGACATGACCTTGAGAAGCAGGTCATAGATTACGACTCATGTGGTGTAAAATGTTGAAATTTCGGAGTATGTATCCAATTGTTAAAAAATGGTACTGAAAGTTTCATCGCAATCTGTTGAAAACTACGCGAGTTACTTCCGAAAAACCAAGGAGGTGGCATCCATCCCCCTACCAGGGCGAGGGTATAACGAGTTATTGAACAAAAACCATACGTGACCTGGGGGTCACCTGAGTTGACCTCGTAGAGGTTAACTCAGGTGTGGTCGTATGGGTCTCACAATTTGTATGCTATTTGACCTCGTATAAGTCAAAGAACAGAAATGTGACACAGGGCTTTGCATTTGGCACAAGTGTGGTAGTTCTGGTGAAAGATGGTCAAAATTTAGCCATTTCTTATGGATTTATACGTATTGTCAGTTTTTCCCATTGACTTACAATGTAATGTATTTTCTTACGAATCATTCCATAAATGTAAATGGCTTAACCCTCGCCCTCGGCTTTTAATGATTTTTAATTTAATTTTAATGTTTTGAATTGAACTTCCCACTTAATGTGGGTAGTTCAATTCCAAACAGATATGTACAAAATGGCGGCGCTGCGCGCAGCCGTTTTTGCGCTATCTTTGGGAAACCTTAGGGGTGTGCGGATCCCCCCCCCTCCCCTCCCTCCAGGGCGCGTGATAACCCTATTAGTGTCAGGGGAGGGCTAAAACGAACCCCCCTAAGAATTTTCCGTTCCTGTCCCGAAACGAGTAAAGATACGGCCATTAAACTTTTCACTTTTCCTAGCTATTCATTGGGCACATTTTGGCAAAGTTTCAAAATTTCTGCTCACCAGGGGCGGCTCCAGACGTGAGTATTGGGGGCATGTTTGGGTTTTCAGCGTGACTCAGTTCCCATTCTCTAAACGTTGTAGATACGAGCCTACGACCTTCATTCCTTTCATTACTGCCATTAGTAGACGTGTTGAACATTTTTTTCTAATTTTTGGATTGCGCATGGGCGCTTTCAAGGACGTATTTTGGAAGGCATTTTGGGTCACTGGTATTTCATCACAAATTCAAAGATAGGAATTTTGAACTCAGTGAACCTTCTTAGCTGTTCTTTGCACTTTGTGTGATTTGTTATATTTTAGGGTTTCCCACAGGCGACTCCAGGAACGTTTTTTTTTTTAGGGGCAAGTGTATACACACATGGTGTTTAGTAACTCTAAACGTTATTTCGTGGTGGACTATCTCGTGTAATATCATTTGCAAAGATCACAATTGTATTTCATGTGATAGGCGGTTCTAGGGATGGGACGCAAGCGCTTGTCCCACTGTTATGGGCGCCTCCAGGGATGAAATTAGGGGAAGTTGTGGAACAACGACGTGTAAATACATAGCAAAATATATAAACTTGAAACTTGGTGACCTGTTTCAGCAATGCCTTGCGCAAGTTTTTTTATTTTTGGTTTTCCCAAGGTGACTTCAGGGACAGATTTTGGGGCATGTGTTTGACTCCGTTCACACGCAATGTGTTTAGTGCAACTGAACGTTATTTATGTAACGGGGTACATCTTCTCAGCATGTTCCAATGCACCGGGCCTGACTTCTCTGACAAAGCATTCCGGCCGGCGGCGGCAGACGTCTCCCCTCCCATCGCATCCAACCAGACAGACAAAAAGCCAGGTCGTCGGCCATCGCCAGAACGGTGAGGTCAACGAGCTGCGGCGGGCTAGACAGAGCCGCCGGCTGGTAACCCCTCGGACCAACCCGCCTTGACCGTCTGGCATCCCCCCCCCCCTGCTATGAGTTAGCACACCCAGGGCGACCCGCCCAAAGGCAGAGGGACAGCTGTGTCGAGCTGTGACGCGTCAGCAAAGATAAAGTTTTCAAGTAAGGGAAGAATCGTTGTTGAGAAGAAATGAGAGTTGCGATATATGCGAAGTAAGACGGCCAAATAAGAAGCAGTATTTAAAAAGAAGATTTGAAATTTACACGAGGAAATGTGTTATTTTAAAGTAATGATAAAATGAGAAATACGGTCGACACCGGCACATATATATATATATATATATATATATATATATATATATATATATATATATATATATATATATATATATATATATATATATATATATATATATATATATATATATATATATATATATATATATATATATATATATATATATATATATATATATATATATATATATATATATATATATATATATATATATATATATATATATATATATATATATATATATATATATATATATATATATATATATATATATAACTATTATTAATGCAGCAGCTGCAGTTTAATGCAGCATTTAAAGTATTGAACCTGAACGGAGCCTAAGCACTGATATAAAATTAAGCATGTCAAGATTTTCGGTAAGCTGGAAAAGGCGAACATTTAATGCTGGAAAAAGAAATAGATGAACAAGAATGTCATCTGGAAACGATACTACGCCGTAATATTGAAATAGCATTGACTGAAAGGACTATCTGACCGAATATTTAAGACAGATAATTGAATTAACAAGATGCATTATGGATAATCAAAATTATATGGTTATATGAAGATATTAGCACCAGCACCAGACACATGGCATTAACAAAGCAAAGGGCGTGGCCCTAGGTAGCAAGCAAACAAGAAAATGGAAGAAATATGCACTACTTGAAGCAATTATATTATGAACAAAATTTAGTAAGAAAGGTCATTAAGAAGTTTGAAGAAGCTCTATACACTAGAAATGAAAAATTGTCGACGGCATGAATCGGCCATTCAGAAGGCAGGGGTGTGCACGCCCGGAGCCGTCACTGGCCGGCCGGAGTATACAAACTACTCAGATCATTGGGGAGGGCACGCACTGGCCATCCCGGAGCCGTGCCTGGCCGGCCGGAGTATACACACTACTCAGACCATTGGGAGCGCACGCACTGGCCGCCACAGTCGACTTCGGGACCTCAGCACGCGCGCTGCCCGCGGCGCGGCGGCAGCAGCCGTCCGCCGTGGCAGGGTTGACAGCGGAGACAAGACAGCAGCTGCAGCCAGTCAGCGGAGACAAGACAGCAGCTCGCAACCAGTCAGCGGAGACAAGGCAGCAGCTCGCAGCCAGTCAGCGGAGACAAGGCAGCAGCTCGCAGCCAGTCAGCGGAGACAAGACAGCAGCTCGCAGCCAGTCAGCGAAGACAAGACAGCGGCAGCCGCCCGCCGGACAGCAGAGCAGAGAGACGGCAGCAAGAGAGACGGTACAGCAGAGAGACGGCAGCAAGAGAGACGGTACAGCAGAGAGACGGCAGCAAGACTCGGCCGGGCAGAGGTGACAGCTGACAGAAGAAGTTGACGGCAAGAACCAGACGAAGGCAGAGGTGACGGCGCAGATCACGTCAGAAGTAAGTCACGGAGCTGCTCATCCTTTCCGATCCTACCCGAAATTCTGCCCAGGCCCGGTGACTACAAAATTTAAACAATAAGGGATTACGTGTGGTATTTAAACGTAAATTGGGTCAGCTGTCCAGACTCACTATTTCTGATCTCTAGGAAGTTAGGAAACAATGATGTATATATATGTGAATCCGATTGTTTTATTAGATTGTGAGGTCAGGCGACCGCAGTAAATGTACTTTGAAGTTAAGCTTGCTGCACAGATAATAGGGTTAACCTGCGCGGCGCTGGGGTCTCCATCCGAACGTCCGGTGCTGGGGGTAAATTTTACCCCCCTCGTATCTTCCGAACCAATAACCGCAGCGAGACGCGCAAGGCGGCGATCGAAAGCTCTCAGTGAGTAGAATATAACGCATACCCGAATAATTATTAAAATAAGGTCACATGTCAGGTCACGGTCAGGTCAAGTGTCAAAATTTAAGTATTTGGGTTTTTGGGCTATACTTTCCATCCAAAGCCTTGTATTGCAACTATTATCTCACAAAGTGCTCCCAAATGTATAATGCATCTCCCGCATAAGTAAAAGTGAAATTTTAAGCAAAGGTCAATGTCAAGGTCATGTCACAAAAGGTCACAGGTCTACGAAAGCCATGCGACACATGTTGTATGGGTTATTTTACACGTAGAATTCGATAGAAGCAGCCATTTTCACAGCCTGACACCATATAATCGCCCTCAGGTCAAGATCAGGTCACAATAAGGTCAAAATTTGAAATTGATTAATCTAAATAAACATTGCATGTTTCTAGACTAGTTTTGTCTTAGAAATACAGTGGTGGCATTTATTTGTCTGTATCTGGTCAGTAAAAGACAAACAAACTCAATAAAAAAATGACGTCATGAGTTACGTATTTTTAGAGAGCCATAAGTCAGTCAAAAATATAGAAATTGCTTTGAAATGTGGTTTGAACATCGTTCATACTCGGTTCTCTAATATTTCTTCCGTTTTTTTTTTTTTAACTCTTCAAACAAAAAACTCTTGTGGCAATTCTTCCCCAAAAATCAGTTATTTGTTTTTTTGGGAGTCAAAACCCCAAAATATTGAACATCCGAGATGGCCATTTTAAAGACAATGTTATTTTCTTTCTTTTGACGCCTTTTATTTGCGATTTGTATCAACACACTGTTTTCTATGATTTTCCAAACATTTAACGTTTTTTCACCAAAAATAACATGACATGACGTCACTAAAACGTCATTATCTCCTCAAAATTATCACGTATTTCAACAACATTGTTACACAAGATGTGAAATTGATGCACCATAAGGTACCGCAAGTTTCACTGCGATATCTGGCACAGTTTTCAAGTTATGGAAAAATCTGAGAGGGGGGTAAAATTTACCCCCCCCCAGCGCGGCGCGGGTTAAGTCCTAACGCCTTTTGGCGTCTGTAAATACGAGCGGTTTTAGTTAGGATGTTAAGCTAGAGATTAAACTAGTGAATTGTTTGCTTAGTTGCTGAGTTAGAATACACGTTGTAAATTTGTGTAACATTTTACTTGGGAAATCAGACGTGATGGAATTGAGATGGTCGTTGAAGGGAGGACATGTACACGGTAATACGGTCCCCGACAGCATGAGGTAAGACAGGAATGAAGCCAGTTTAGCCGCTGATAATTATTAAATGTTTCGGCTGTGGTTCGAATGTTTCGATTAATTCGTTCACGCCTTGCTCGCAACACTTATCCAGAAGCCAGAGTTGAATGATTATGTGCGTTTCCTCTTCAGTAAATGTAACGTTATGTATCAGAGTTTTGAACGATTTCGAATCACGGAATGTTATCTTTCGTTGAACGGTTAAAACGCCAGGTAACCCAACTATCAGACAACGTATTAATGAGATTGGGTGGAGACTCGTCATTCTAGCTTGTCCGATAAAGATAACTAATGTGATGACCATATCACTGATACGGCATCGATTGGTTCTAAAGTATCGGTTCATTCTGTCGCTCAGAGGTGTGCTCTAGGTTGAGGTGGACAACACAATATCGCAGACTGGTAAGTTACCGCCAAGGGATTGTCTGTCAAAAATTACGCATGCATAATCGGCTATGCGCTATTGGTCCAGCTACCTATTGGTCCAGCATCATTTCCTAATTATGATTGTTTAACCCTCGCCCTAAGGGAACATTTTTCACCTTCGCCCTACAGGGGTCCTAAAAAGACCCCTGTTAACTTCCAAACCAAGAAACATAGAGCAATGCGGTAAGAACTATCATGTTACCTGTCATGTTTAGAATCTAACGGTATACAATTTTGAGGTTTCGGGTCAACGAGTGACCTTCCAGGTCAAGTGAATGACCTCGATCGACCACGTCCAGAACAGCGATTTTGCTCTGTCCGAAAACCTCAAGATTAGAAATTGATAAATGCAAATAAAAAGGCATATTCCTAGACCAGTTTTGTCTCAAAAATACAGAAAAGGTAACTATTTATTCGTATCTGGTCCAAAAAAGTCCATTAAAATTATTTAAAAAATGAAGTGATAAGTTTCTTACACTTAGGGAGCCATCACTCAGTCAAAAATAAAGATATTGCTTTGAAATTTGGTTTGAGTATTGTCCATAATCAGTTATCTCACAGTTATTCCATTTTTTTAACATCTTTGAACATTTTGATTTTGTGGTGATTTTTCGAAAACAAATCTTCTTTTTTTATTTAAGGGATCAGAAACCCAAAATTGTGAAAATCCGAGATTGCCATTTGAAAGAAAATGCCATTTTGTAGCTTTGGTAAATTGCGTTTGCAATTTGCTTAAAACACTCTGTTTTCTTCGATTTTTCAAACATTTATTGTTTTTCCACCAACATGACGTCATCAAAACATCATGATCTCCCAAATTTCACAATAAATTTCCATGAAATTTTTACAGCATACGTATAATTGTTGTGAACTCAGCTAATGCAAATTTTAGCAAGATGCGTTGCATGTGTAAAAGGTTATGCAGGAAAACCTCAGGGGGGACGTTTTAGTACCCCCGTAGGGCGAGGGTTAAGGACGACGTATGAGCAATGCGAGTTACATTAGCTGTTACTGCGACGTCGGTTCTGTCTCTGATACAATTGTGCCACTGATTCGGCGTGTTAACATTAACCCTATTAGTGGCAGGCTCCTGGCTACCCCTATTAGTGGCAGGGGTTGGGGGATTCCGTCCCCCCGGAGATCTCGAGATCTACCCGTCCGATTTTCAAAAATCATCCATCATCATCCAAAATATATTTGCATCCATAGGCGGTGCCAGGTTGGCGAAAAAGGGAGGCAAAATATACAAAAACTTCCTGTAAATCTCCCCTTTTCAAGTCCCTGAAACCGCCTCTGCTATGCAATATTTATTATAGTTCACTAAAATCAACTAACTTGCACTTGTTTCAATCACCGTAAACTTATGTAACTCTTTTATACTTCAGGCAGTTAGGAAGAAGCCGTGAAGATCGCATCTCCGTATTATCGCCAAATGTCACATACAAAAATCCTCCAAAAATTGGGCCCTGGAACCACTTCTGTTTAGGTTAGGAACTCAAAATTTTACCACAATATGGCAAATTTAATTCTTGGAAAAGTCCTAAAATTGCATGGGTCTGCTCTTAGCCGTTCGGGAGATATCTGCAAAAACCTGAGGGGTGGGCAGAATCTTCCCCCTGGCACTAATAGGGTTAAATCCCAGTGAAATTACCTTATTTGGAAGAATCGATAAAACCTATAACTAGTGCAGCCCATAAAGGTTCTTAGGGCGCTGTAACCTTAGCAACATACGTATACTTTCGAGTCAGATGATGATTAAGTACAGGGGCGCAGCCAGACCTTCAGAAAGGGGGGGGGGCAAGCCCCTGGGAGAGGCCCCCCACCCCCAAAAAATACCCCTGGATATGAAAAACTCTACGGATTTCGGCCACTTTATCTTGCGAGGCCCCCTTTTTAACAATTTGTATTCGTCTACTTTTGATGAGCTGGATTGGGCTAGGACCCTCAGTAGGCATTGTACTGAGCGCATTACTAATTTGTATTGTTACGTACAGGAGAGAAAAATATTTTAGCTGACAACAGGTGGGGGTCGGCTTTTGAGTGTGGGGGCGGCTGAAATGACGAACAATGTACCCCCATTTTGATACGTGTATTTAAGCCTTTGCAGCATTTTGTAGTTTGATTTTCATGTTATAGTAGGTAGGTATGTACTTATTAGTTAGCGCCGCGAAGCGGCGCGAAATTTTTACGGTTTTGCCTGATAAAACCCAGAAATATAGGCGGTGGGCCTTGTAGCTCGGATAATAAGCTAACAATGCTATTCATTCAATTCAGCGTTACGACGAACCGATGATGATGACATCGGTTCTTCGTTATGACGATGACTACCGATGTGACGCCGCGAAGCGGCGTGAAAATGTTAATTTTACGTCCTTGGAAAACGAAATGTTAATATCGGAACCAGACCGTGAAGTGAGATGGCTTGGGGAGATGGTCTTGGCTTGTTTCCACTATTAGCTCTTCGGTCCAGCAAATTGTGCACCACTGGAGCAGCTTCCGGGTGCCGATCTCCTCGTCTTTACGTTCGCGTCACCTTTTCGGAACTCGGCAAACTAGCTAAACATCTACCCTGCTTGAAACTTAAAAGTTAATATTTTATGAAGGGAATGGGTCCTGGGGCCAGCAATTCCCGCCAAGGAGAGCCTCTGCCAGACACTTAAAGGAATTAGTTCACCTTCAACATTAGTTTTAAACTGAGATAGCAGTTTTGTAGCCCATGTTGAGAAACCCATATCTGCAAGTTTTCTTGACAGAAAAGACTCCAGCCGAATATATTTGAGTTTTTGGCGAAGGAATGCGGTGCTGGCGAAACAATGTTGTACTGGTTCGAGCCCGGGCAGAGGCTATATCATCAGCCAATCAGCTTGCAGCTGGTGCTAGCAAGCGAATCGCCGGCCGCCGGTTGACACATCTCCAATGCGAGTATATCTTTACGCGACTTCTTTCGAATCTGATTGGCTGAACCATTTTTTACATTCGCGTGACGTCAGGACTCTGACTCAGAGAGTATGCATATAGTTTTGATAAACAATACAAAATTACGGCCTTTTGTCCTGAATCGGCGCGATATAAAACTATTTTTGATAATATAAAAATAAATGAACTATTTCCTTTAATGAAATTCTTTTTCCCATTTTAAAAATTTGTATAAGCAACTGCGAAAATTATGTCATGCCGCGAAGCGGCGCGAAATTTTCCAGTTTTTAACAGCCAGCTGGAAGATAGTTGGATTTTGACTGCACTGCAAAGGCAATTTGTACGATAAATTGTTAATTTTTCCCGCAAAAGGGAGGGGGTCGACCCCCTCTCCCCCTCCCCCGCCTTTTAAAAGTGGAGGGAGTTTGCCCAGACCTCCCCCAGACCCTCCCGTCGGCGACGCCCCTGGCTGACAAATATTGCAGCACACACTCTCCTGAGAGTAAAATTGTTAAATTGTTTTGTACTACCAACCCCCCCCCCCCCCCCGAATAAAAAAACGCATCAGACTTATCAAATTACCATTTTTAAACCAAGAAAACATTGCACCAGGTGGGACAGAGTACAGCACATTACCGCTCATTATGACTGCGCCAACCACGGCTAGCAGGCGCTCCAACTATAGCAGGCGCTCCAGGCGACGGCTAGCAACCCCTGGGCAGGCTCGAGGGCCCCGTTCACAGACTCAATGGGCCTCTGGATAAGCTCAAGAGGGCCCTGAACAGACTCAATGGCCCCTTAGCAAGCCGAGAGGCCCCTGATCAGACTCTAATAGCCCTGGGCAGGTTCAAGAGGCCCCTGAACAGGATCAATGGACCATTGGGAAAGCTCGAGAGGCCCCTGAACAGACTCTAATGGCCTCTAGGCAGGTTCAAGAGGCCCTTGAACAGACTCAATGGGCCCCTGGGCAAGCTCGAGAGGCCCCTGGGCAGGTTCGAGAGGCCCCTGAACAGACTCAATGGGCCCCTGGGCAAGCTCGAGAGGCCTCTGGGCAGGCTCTAATGGCCCCTGATCCGGTTCGAGAGGCCCCTGAACAGACTCGATGGGCCTCTGGGAAAACTATAATGGGCCCCTCGGCAGGTGCAAGAGGCCCCAAAACAGACTATAATGGGCCCCTGGCCAGGCTCGAGAGGCCCCTCAACATACTCAATGGGCCCACGGACATGCTCGAGAGGCCACTGGGCAGGTTTGTTAGGCCGTAGGTGGGCTCAATTGGCCCCTGGACAAGTGGACATGCTCTAGAGGCCCCTGGGCCGGTTTTGGGGGCCCCTGAGTGGGCTCAATGGGCCCCAGGGCATGCTCTAAACGTCCCTGGGCATGTTTTTGCGCCCTTAAGTGGGCTCAATGGGGCCCCTGGACATGCTCGATAGGCCCCTGGACAGTTTTTTGGGCCCATCAGTGGGCTAAATGGCCCCTGGACATGCCCAAGAGGTCCCCTGGGCCGGCTTAGAAAGTCCTTCAGTGTCTCTGAGGGCCCTTGACATGCACCAGAGTGGCCCTTGCCTGGTTTGAGGGCTCCTCTGTGATTTTTGAAAGCCATTTAGCTAATGCGGAAATCCATCCATACAAAACATTCGGACTAAATTTATTATTTAAAAAAAAATGTAAATGGTATCTGGGCCAATCTCGACGGGGCCCCCTTTGACCCGTAAGGGGGGGGGGCAATTGCCCCCCTTGCCCCCCCCCCTGGCTGCGCCCCTGATTAAGTATAACAATTAAATTAACTCCTTAATATATTATGCGTCTCCTAACCGTCTGTTAAAAATACACCTTCAACCAACAGCTCGAGATTTACAACGACATTACAGCCGACGCCTTCTCTATGTTAACGGCATGGTACAACTGTAATGTTAGATGTCCTGTATATTGACAGTCCAAGTGGTAACATAACCCTATTCCCTGCGAGGGGGCAGATTCTGCCCCCCCCCCGGTGGTATTTCACTTGCCGCTTCTAAACTGTTGAGCCTAGCGTTCTGAAACTTTGTGAATTTTTCCAAAATTAGATTGCGCGTGTTGCGTCAAAATTGTGAAACAAATCGGTTTGGCAGAAGCGGTTCCAGGCTCCTGTTTTGGGGAGGGTGTTACGAATGCGGTTTTGCGGCGCATACTTCCTTCGTGGTTTGCAGTGCAATAAATGCGTCAGAAACAATTTAAATGCAATATGCATCATAGATACTGGGATTGTACATATTTTTGGGGCAGAGGCGCACTCAGGATAAAACAAAATGGGAGGCGATACACACCCTCAAATTAGGTCTAACTTCAAATTAGTAAGATGACAAAAGCGTTACGCGCATGGTGCCCCATGTTTTTTCCCGGATCCGCCTATGCGCAATATATTCAATTTAACAAATTACAGCATATAATGCCCACATGTGACGTTCATGTCGTCCCAAATCATCACGAACAGCACAGATTTTGTGTCAGAAAACATTTCATTTTATCATTTTACATTCTCTGAATACGCCTATGATTTTGTTTTTGTTTTTGTCTTTTATATATTAAAGACCAGTACATTTGAACCTAAAAATGTTTGGGACATGATAATCGGTCGAGCCACATGGCCGCAATGACCTTTCAAAAACACCCA
>JAXIVJ010020017.1:7500-15949 GCA_036785665.1 Chirona hameri | reverse complement strand
ACTCTGCAGTCTGCAGTCTAGTGTCTATCTGACTGAGCAAAATTGTGTAAGTAACAAAAGGCCAGGAATTATTACTTTAACTCGTAACCGTAAGTACCTATTCAGTATTCATGAATACAGCACACCGGTTAGTGTTTTACAACCTGCTAGACTGCTATCAGTATTGACTATTGAGCTTGTTGATTGGTTTGGCAACTCAATTTTAATTAACATCTGTTTTACTTTTCAGCCCAGCTCAAGAACCAACTTCAAATAAGCCTCACCTATTTCATATTTGCATCCTCTCATATAGGACCATTCAAATCCATAGCAATTAACAATAGTGGTAAAGTAAAGATGCGTACCTGTGCTGGTGCAAAATAATAATAATAATTATTATTATTCTTATTATTATTATTAGTATTATTATTGTTATTAGGAACATATATATTTGAATATAGCTTACAATGCAGCTGGATGCAGTACATATTTATGCCAATGCAATATTCATTCATGTGCCTTGATCCAGAGTAAATAAAAATAAAAGTGTTTACATATATGATATAATATTCTAATGAGTTTTTGCAAGTCAAATACATTTGAATCAAAGTCGTTAAGTTAGTTGAACTTGAGGTCAAAAATGAGTCGACCCAAGCAATTTTCACATGAGTTAAAGTTGAGTCAACTAAACAAAAGCAAAATCCCACTTGAGTCAGAGTTGAGTCAGGGGTAAAAGCAAATGAGTCAAAGTTGAGTCGACTCAAAAAATTGTCCCCCTTGCTTGAGTCAGAGTTGAGTCAGGGGTAAAAGCAAATGAGTCAAAGCTGAGTCAACTCAAACAAAATATTTCCCTGCTTGAGTCAGAGTTGAGGCAGAGTCCCTTCGTAAATGAGTCAGAGTCGAGTCAGTCTAAAAAATCTGAGTCGAGCACAACCCTGGTCGGAGCGCCACCTATCGACGTGACGCGACGCACTGTGTTTTCCTGGTGCGGCCGCTTGGTGGCGCACATGCCTGTGTGCGGCTGGCTCCGACCAGCGGTGGCGTGGTTGAAGCGCCGCGTCAACTGAGTCACGCAGGGTTGGGACGACATCGCCGATGACGCTGCTCTGCGGGACCAGATCAGCTACGTCGCCCGCCGACTGGCCAGCGAGGACCCGGCTCACGGCCGTTGGTGTGTGAGCAGCGACCGTGCCGTGGTTTGGACGGACGCCAGTTCGGTCGCCGCCGGGGTCGTGCTGCAGACACCCGATGAAACCACGATCGAGGATGCATGCTGGCTGAGACGTGACGAAACCACACACATCAACATGGCCGAGCTGGACGCTGCAGTTCGAGGCATCAACCTGGCTGTCGCTTGGAGTATGAAGACGGTCGCCCTGCGTACCGACTCAGCGACGGTCCATCACTGGAGCAGCGACGGTCCATCACTGGATCAGCGACGGTCCATCACTGGATCAGCGACGGTCCATCACTGGAGCAGCGACGGTCCATCACTGGATCAGCGACGGTCCATCACTGGATCAGTGACGGTCCATCACTGGATCAGCGACGGTCCATCACTGGATCAGTGACGGTCCATCACTGGAGCAGCGACGGTCCATCACTGGAGCAGCGACGGTCCATCACTGGATCAGTGACGGTCCATCACTGGATCAGTGACGCCCTGAGCGGGCGGGCGCGACTCCGAACGAAGGCGCACGGGGAAATGTTGATACGGCGGCGCGTTGACATCATCAGGCAGCTGGTGGATGAGCTGGGCATTTCCCTGTCTGTGACGCTGGTGCGCTCAGCGGAGAATGTGGCGGACAGCCTGACGCGAGTGCCCTCTGAGTTGCTCTTCAGTGACGCTACTGACGTGCCGGAGCCTGTGGGCGCCGCAGCGGTGACAGGTGACGAGGGTGACGCTGTGTGTGTGTGAGTGCACCCGTGGACCGGAATGCCGTCACTGACGTGCACGTCAGAGCGGGGCATCCCGGGATCCGGCGGACGCTATTCTTTGCGCGACGAGAGATCTCCCGGGCCGTCACAAGAGCGCAGGTGTGGGAGGTAGTGATGGCGTGTGACGTGTGCCGTGCGGTGGACCCAGCGCCCGTGACGTGGCGCCCCGGGTCGCTGGGTGTGAAGGAGACGTGGTGGAGGCTGGCAGCCGAAATCACTCACTACCGGGGCCAGTCCTTCCTCTCAGTCATAGACTGTGGGCCGTCTCGGTTCTGCCTGTGGCGCCCTCTGCGGTGATCCGATTCGGCCAGTGTCGTCGCTCAGCTGGAGCAGGTGTTTTCTGAGCGAGGCGCGCCTGAGGAGCTTCTACTCGACAACGACACCGCCTTGAGAAGCCGCGAGTTCGCCCTCTTCGCTGCCCGCTGGCGTGTTCGGCTGCGTTTCCGAGCAGTGCACTGACCCAGTGGGAACTCTATAATGGAGTGGAACTGTAACGTTGGTTACATTTCCTCGTTCTGGAACTACGGCTAAATTTTCCACCTCTCAGCACCTGAGCCCGTGCGGGCCCGGCCACGTTAGCACGAGCACCGTCGGCCATGTTTCAGGAAGCGAAATCACTAGCCGGCCAGCCCCGCCGCCCAACAGCAGAGTAAACACACCGGCGGGTCGTTTTCACACACGCCACTTCGCACCGCTTCACCTCTTCACACCACTGCCGGAAAAGCCAGTGCCCGGTGGTCGGGACTGCGGGGCGATGGCCTCTGAACTCCGGAATGCCGGCCAGCTGAAGACGGTGACAGCCCGCGAGCAGACCGGAGGGACAAAGGCAGTCGCACCGGCAGGGGGACCAGGGGCGGTCGCGCCGTCAGAAGGGCCAGGAGAGTCGCACCGTCAGGAGGACCAGGAGCGGTCGTGCCATCAGGAGGGCCAGGAGCGGTCGCGCCGTCAGGAGGGCCAGGAGCAGTCGCGCCATCAGGAGGACCAGGAGCAGCCGCGCCGGCAGGAGGACCAGGAGCAGTCGCACCGTCAGGAGGGCAGGACAACATGGCCAGGAGGATCCAGAAAGGAAGTGGAGCTGGAAATGCGCGCCGGGGAGATGGGCCGGGCTCGTTAAGAGTGCAGTGGTGTCCGCCCATTTAAACTGATGGAGCGGACGAGTGACTGAGTGAACGTTGAAACAGGCGCTATGATTCGGAGCGGCGACTATCAAGGCATCATCCGGGTTGCACCTGTCATCTGTCACAGTAAGGCCGCTGCTCATTTCCCCACCCGCGCAATATCCAAATATCCACGGTCTGTCACCCTGCGTCGTACCTACGGTCGTGTGCTCCAATAGGCGATCTGAGGCAGTGAGGGATCTCGGGCGGGAGGGACAGAACGGGGCAGCCGGCCGGGATCTAATGACCCAGGGAAGGGATCTTTACCATGAGGAGGGGAGGGGTGAAGTGTGGATTTTGAGGAGTGGCGGGGACGGGGGTGTTATGGACTAGTTGATGGTGTGACGGACCAGCAGAGGGGCCGGGGGAAATATGCGTCACGGGAGGGATGTAAATAAACCGCGTGACGTAGCTATTAATATGACATGTAACCGTACAGGTGGGGGGCGTAATACAAATGAAGGATTACAGAGACAGATTGTGTCATTGAACTGAACGGAGTTATGATCGATGAGCCACAAGGTGTGATGGGGTCGGAACAGGGTTGGCGTGCCCGAAGTTTTAGGTAAATCTTGGTTTTAATTATTTTCGTTGAATGTGTACGAACCGAGTGGTAAGCTCATTGTCAGTCGCACGTTTGATTTGAGAGTAGCTGTTAGCAAGCTATCGGCAGGTTCAAAGTTTGTATATGATGCTTCTATATAAAACATTTAAATCTGTAACTTAACTAACTTAACTGTAACTCAACGTTTGTAAGGAGATATCTCATTTATCCAATTATCTTACGCCTGAATAAATTGTTCACGGCGATGCAGGTATTGGCACCGGTTCCGCGATGCAGTATCGTGTCATTTAAAGATGACAGAGCTATGACATCACAGCGATGGCCGCTGTATGACGCGGCCGGGCTCAGTGACGGGTCCGCCGCGGACGGCGGCGGTGATGGCGGCTAATTGACACCAGCTGGTATAACGCGGCGGACGGAGGGGAGTCGGCTCGGGCGCATAAACACTGTGAGACGGACAATGAAGTTGTAGATATGTTTCGAAGAGTTAAAGTTTTAGATGTTTTCAGTTACCGGGAATTATACGCGGAATTGTTGAAAATGGATATAGATAATGACGGACTAGCCAATGGCCCTAACATGAGTTTACCTGGGATAATACTAGCGACGTACACACACACACACACACACACACACACACACACACACACACACACACACACACACACACACACACACACACACACACACACACACACACACACACACACACACACACACACACACACACACACACACACACACACACACACACACACACACACAAACACACACACACACACACACACACACACAACACACACACGCACGCACGCACGCACGCACGCACGCACGCACGCACGCACGCCTGCACGCACGCACGCACGCACGCACGCCCGCCCGCACGCACGCACGCACGCACGCACGCGCTCACGCTCACGCTCACGCTCACGCTCACGCTCACGCTCACGCTCACGCTCACGCTCACGCTCACGCTCACGCTCACGCTCACGCTCACGCTCACGCTCACGCTCACGCTCACGCTCACACACACACACACACACACACACACACACACACACACACACACACACACACACACACACACACACACACACACACACACACACACACACACACACACACACACACACACACACACACACACACACACACACACACACACACACACACTCACACTCACACACACATACACATACACACACATACACATACACGTACATCGGACAGGTATGCGTATACACACCGGCGGGCACAAGTACGTCTATGCACGCATGAAAGCGTGTGACGCCCACCCGCTCATGCATACAAACATACACTCGCATACGTATATACTCGCGCGTATACATGCAGGTGGGCGTGTGATTTCCAAAGTCGAAACCCGCTGACGTCGAACACGCGAGGGAGATCGGAGAATCAAAGAATGACAAGCTTCGATGAGGACGATTTAATCCTAGCCGGGAAACGAGGTTGGTATGTGCTACGCCCCTGTGTGTATTTGACTCTGCTGATAACGGTTGGTTCGCTGACGGGTTTGGGTAATCATCTAACGAGGGAGGTATGCGGGATATTAATGTCGGGCGCCCAGGAGGGACAAAGTAAGTTGTTTTGATAGTGGAATGGCTCCCGAGCCATGACGTTTAACCAGGAACTAACGCCGTAAGACGCCAGATGCTGTGGTGGCCAGTGGGGCTAGCGAGCGGGTGAGTCGAGCGATGCAGTGCCGCTGAGGTGCGTTGGGCGAGGGATTGTGCCGCCGGAAAGGAGATCGGTGGTTGAGATGTGAGAAGCTGGTGATGAGGGGTGAGGGGGCGCTGCCCGAGAGGAAAAGAGATATGTCCATCGAGGGGGACCTGTGATGTACGCCGAGCGATCAGGCCGGCCATGGCGCTTTGTATCGCAACGTGCAGCTCTTGTTCTCCCGACGTTCGGACGAAATTATAGGTATTATGTCCATCATGGAATTCCCCAGGTCGTACCGGGCGACCGGGGAATGCTGTCGCGGAGGCACCATGACGTGCGGAGATGTTATAATCAGTGGCGGCGCGGTGAGGGGTGATTGCCTCCGTGCGACTGAACAAGTCCATAGCGCTCGACCAGGTGATTGCAATAAGTCGGCAGCGAATGCAGCCGCAACTTAGCCAAGTAGCTCTGAGCCGCGCGACCTCGGAGTTTTATTAGGCGATGGTGCAGGTCGAGAGGAGGTGATTAAGGGGGCCAGGCAGGGCCGAGAGCGGGTGAGCTGAGCGAAGTTAAGGCCATCGAGGAGGGCTTGTGAGGTATGCCGGTGGACAGATCTTATGTTGTTTGTGCCGCTATATGCCACGCTCGTCTTCCCGACCCTCGGAATAAATTTGTAGGTATTATGTCCATCATGGAATTCCCCAGGTCGTACCGGGCGACCTGGGAATGATGTCGCAAAGGCACCATGACGTGCGGGAAGGTTAGGATCAGTGGCGACGTGGCGAGGGGTAAAGGCCGCCGCGTGACTGAACAGGTCCATCGCGCTGGCCAGGTGATTGCAATAAGTCAGCAAGCGAATGCAGCTGCAACTTAGCCAAGTAGCTCTGAGCAGTGCGACCGCGGAATTTTAATAGGCTGTGGGAACGGTTGAGAAGTGATTAGGTGGCGCAGTAAGACGGAATATTCTGATATAACAAGGGAAAGGGAATTATATTTGTAGGAACGTTAAGCTTGGAAAGGTAACGAGGGGAGGAAATAATATTTATGGGGATGTAAAGATCAGAGAGAATTTAAAGATAATTTTAGATGTTCTGGGGTAAGAGAGCGGAGCCACGGGCCATGGAGGGGTGAGCGGCGGCCGAAACTAATCACTTGGCGGGACGGCAATGGAGGAAATTATTGGGAGGATTAGAGGAAACAAAAACGGGGAACCCCACCCGGTCAAGGTCTCTCACCCGTAATTAATAGCACCACTGGAGGGCAGTAGACGGAAGAGGGAGATACCGGGGCGTCAACCCGTGCATTTGGATTAGTGTTTGAAAGGAGGATAAATGGGAACGAGAATCAATGACTGTATGCCATAACAATCGATTAAGTTAAGGACCAGTGGGAGAATTGACGCTCAGCGATTAATTATAGGTGAGGAGCCTGTTAAGGTCGGGGAGATAGTGGTGGGATTGTATTTGTTGGGGTTGGGACCAGGATGATTTGGGGGGCGGATCATGGGAGCCGATATGGGGAAGGGATGCCGCGACGGATCATCTGTCGGGACATACTCCGGTAGGCTCTGTCGTGGGAGACCCTGTCCTAATTTCCACCAATTACCGAACTCCACATACCATCTTGACATACCTTATATCCGAGCAGTGAGAGGCCTATATGTTGACTGACGAATGGCCAGCCTCATCAAAAATATTATGTACGAGTCCGGGCAGCGCAATTACAACTGTTTGAAATTCATATACATTTGCGGGTATTCTGAAGAAGAAAAAAAAAACGAAAAATAGCGGGTCGACGTTGCCGTAAATCGATCCGGGAGGTTAAGAAACCCCCGCATGCAAATTTTCGAAATGTTGCAAATTGTTGCAAAATATTGCAATATGCTCTAAATATTGCAAATGAAGTCCTAGAGCGCTAATTTTAATGTCATTGCAATCAGCGGCCCGATCGGGTCCAGAAGATAATTTTTACAGAAAAGGAGCATTTTGATTGATTTTTTTGTTGCAATTTTAGAAATACTGCAATGTTGTAAAGCCCGATTGCACGCTACAGAACCACCAAACGGTCAAAGTGATCGCTGCACGGAAAGAGTGCTCGGTGGCAGAGGCGGTGCACTTATATAATGTGACGCCGCGCGACGGCGAAACGGTGACTGACGCTCCTGCAAATGGCGTGTATCGATACACCGTGCGAGACAGTGTGAGAGCTGCGATCACTCCCTCCGAGGTCACCGACCTTGGTCGCAGATCACCGGTAGAGGACCTGCCTGGCAGAGGGTCTTTTGAGGTTGGTGATGTTGTGTGGGTGAGGAAGCCTGCTACACGGTGTACAGAGTGGTCCAGGCGCGGTGTCGTGACGGGTGTGGTGTCGCCTCAGGTAGTGGAAGTAGAGGGTGTGCCATGACATGTTAGAGATGTACGACTGTGTAATGAACGCTCTGATGACGGTGTGCATGAACCAGGATGGCCGCAAGTGGGCGACGCGTCGCCGATATATGTATCATCTGGTTCGCCTGTCTCTAAGGTGTGGGAAAATATTGCGCCGGCGCTTGGTTGTGACGGAGTGAACGTTCACGGCGATATTGAAACGAGCGAGTATGTGGCTGTTCCGGATGTGTTGATGGCTGGTAACGCTGGCGGGCGTGATGATGTTGGAGTTGACGCAGCGCATGTTGATGACTGTGGCACTGGTGAGAATGTAGAGGAGCAGAGCAGCAATGTTGGTGATGTCCGCCGCAGTCAACGTAGTCGGCGACCACCCGATCGTCTGTGTTATGAGTGATTTTGAAAATCAGAGGAAGTGTGGTTTGAAGATCGGTTTGTGACTTCCGCCGACCGCCACCTACTGTTCGTTATTTACGGATGACCCTTGAGGTAGCAGCCCTTAAGGCACAGGTCACGTGACCTAACCGGTCGCGAGCGCGGCAGCCGGCCGGCCGGGGGTAGAGCGTGTGGCGCGCGGGCGTGGCTGTGGTCGCGGAGGCGAGCGAGGTGAGGGTACGTGCGCTGCACAAATACAGTGCTGGAAGGTGACCTTTGAGTGTTTTCTGCCACAGCCGGTAAACACCGGTCAACCGGCGGAGGCGGAGCGGCGTCGGGTCGCCGGGACGCAACAACAACATGCTTCC
>JAXIVJ010020017.1:0-5000 GCA_036785665.1 Chirona hameri | reverse complement strand
GTGTGTGTGTGTGTGTGTGTGTGTGTGTGTGTGTGTGTGTGTGTGTGTGTGTGTGTGTGTGTGTGTGTGTGTGTGTGTGTGTGTGTGTGTGTGTGTGTGTGTGTGTGTGTGTGTGTGTGTGTGTGTGTGTGTGTGTGTGTGTGTGTGTGTGTGTGTGTGTGTGTGTGTGTGTGTGTGTGTGTGTGTGTGTGTGTGTGTGTGTGTGTGTGTGTGTGTGTGTGTGTGTGTGTGTGTGTGTGTGTGTGTGTGTGTGTGTGTGTGTGTGTGTGTGTGTGTGTGTGTGTGTGTGTGTGTGTTTGAGCCCTGGTGTGAAATGGCGTGTTTGACTATGTGTGTTTGAACCCGGGTGTGAAATGCGTGTTTGACTATGTGTGTTTGAGCCCTGGTGTGAAATGGCGTGTTTGATTATGTGTTTGAACCCGGGTGTGAAATGGCGTGTTTGATTATGTGTGTTTGAACCCGGGTGTGAAATGCTTGTTTTGATTATGTGTGTTTGAGCCCGGGTGTGAATTGCTTGTTTTGATTATGTGTGTTTGAGCCCTGGTGTGAAATGCGTGTTTGACTATGTGTGTTTGAGCCCTGGTGTGAAATGGCGTGTTTGATTATGTGTGTTGGAGCCCTGGTGTGAAATGGCGTGTTTGACTATGTGTGTTTGAGCCCGGGTGTGAAATGGCGTGTTTGATTATGTTTGTTTGAGCCCTGGTGTGAAATGGCGTGTTTGACTATGTGTGTTTGAGCCCTGGTGTGAAATGGCGTGTTTGATTATGTGTGTTTGAACCCGGGTGTGAAATGGCGTGTTTGACTGTGTGTGTTTGAGCCCTTGTGTGAAATAGCGTGTTAACTATGGTGTCGGTATTCTATTGTAAATAATCAATTTATCTGAATCCCTGTCTCTGGTGGGTTGAGTGAGGGGGTCGGAACTGTGAGGAGTGGAAGCAGCGAAATCACATGACGGTCTATCCTGATAAATGGCCAGATTATCGGTACATCCTGACACAGACTGAGGTAGCACACGGAGACGGGGTCTCGAGATAACCCGTAACAGACAATAATTTCACACACTGTGGCTTTGGCACGACCACAAACATTTTTGGAGGTAAGGTCACTTGACGTGACCTGGTGACCTGACTTGCGACGCCCTGAAGTTAAAACTTTCACACCATGTGGGTAATTGATGCACACATAGCCGTACCAAATTTGCTGCGCGCCGCTATTTTCTCGCCATTCCCGAGAAACCTCAGGGGTGGTCAAAGTGACGCCCCCCACCAGATCTCCCTGGATTTAGGCCACTACATTTAGCTGGGCCTCTAAATGGTCGCAAAATAACGCCGGGCAGGCCCATGTTAAAGTCGCAGGCCTTCCGAGGACCCCTCAGGCCTACCGGGAGCCCCTTCAGGCCGACTGAGGGCATTCTGTCGGCCTTAGAGGGCCCCGCAGGCTGGCTGGGGCACCTCGGGGCCCCCAGCCAGCATTTAGCATTTGCCCCCCCCCCTTTATTATCAAATTTGGCACGGCTATGTGTGCATTTCATCACTCAAATCACTCACATTGTGTGAAAGTTTTAACTTCAGGTCGTCTCACGTCAGGTCACCAGGTCGCGTCAAGTAACCTTACCTACAAAAATGTTTGTGGTCGTGCCAAAGCCACAGTATTTGTCCGATAAATTTGAAACTTGCAGGATTTCATAAGGCCATAACTACCTACAACTCGTTTATCTCGGATTTTGTTTGTATCGATGACCTAAGGTCAGGTCAATTTCGTGACCTCCATTATAAGTCAATTTGAGAAAATATACAAATGCTTCCTTTTCAGAAAATATGCCCAATTATTTCAGAATTGTTATTTTAACTAATTATTGATGACCCATGTGCAATTGTTGCTCAGTGACCTCTGCAATGTTGGCTGAGGTCATCTTACGTCACCAGCACCCTTTTCCAATAACTCTTGATACAAAAGATGGAGATGTGCAAATGACACCACTGTTTTTGTCTCGTCGATTCGCGTCGCCCCATATGCAACATGACTTACCTGGGTCACCAAATGACCTTGACTTGAGGTCAAATTTTGAAGTTGACCTAACCAGGTCACCATTAATATGTTTCTTCGAAGCGCCTTTATGAGGCAAACACGATGATGTTAAAATGACTGCTATATGTCTAACCAATACAAAGTTATTTATGAAAACTTTTTGGAAAAAATGTCCTCGTGACCTTTGGTGACCTCTAGGGCCTAAACTATTGACCTGAGTTTAAATGTGAGTAAACTATGGCGATTTGAATTTTCATGAGCTTGCGATTGCTTTTTCCGTTTGTTACTAACTCTCATAGTTCCCGAGATATTTGGTTCTAGAGCAAAGTCCTTTACTTGGAAAATGTGGCCTTTGATGATCTCTGGTGACCTCAATGTTGACCTGAACCAAATAATACTCGAAATAACTTCGGATGGCCTTGTAGAGAGCTTTTTAACACTGTTTTCTGCGTTTGCTGCCTTTTCAGTTTTCGAGTTAAGGGGGGGGGGGTCCCAATTATATTTTTCACGCTGATCATGCCGGCTAGCAAAAATCATGTACCGTTGACGTCACGATCAATCAGAGGCTGGTATTGGAAAGGACCCTCCCGCGTAATGCTGAAGGTGCCGGAATGAGCCCCCCTGATTACGGCTATGGGCATTGCATGGAAAGAATTGACTTCAAAGTGCCTCCGTCCCAGGCACGTAGCCAAGGGGGGGGGGCGGCAGGGGGCGGCCGCCGCCCCTGGAGGCCAGGATGGCTCTTTTCTGCGCCCGAGGGCCCTTTTCGGCGCGCGCAGCGCGCCGAAAGGGGCCGACGAGACCGCGCGAAGCGCGGTATAATGGGCTCTTTACTACGCGAAGCGTGGTCTTTAGAGAGTTTAGAGCACTTCAGAGCTTGCTTTTTTCCTAGAGGGCTCCCTAGAGGGCCCTGATGGCCCTTTAGGGCCATCAGGGCCCTCTCTGATCTCAAATGGCACGGGCTACAAAAAGGAGTCTTTGATTTGTGAAAACTTTTGTTTTTGACCCCTAAACAAAATCCATTTAAAAAACATTTCTTCGGAAAAATGCCCTAAAAATAAAACATTGCAAATATGTTTAAAAATCACCGGATTTCGCATCTTTATAAATAAAGAGGGGATTTAAAACAAACTTGTCTTAGTAAAAGCTGCGTGGACTTTCTTTTGAAATAGGAAACGTGTCAATTTGTTGCCCATTTTAGGCGGTTTGGGAGGCTTGGCCGCTTTGCCCGCTCTTGGATCCGCCAGCGGCCAAAAACATTGGGGGGGGGGGGGGGGAGGGCGAGGGTAAACATTGGGGGCCGAGCGGGTACCATTGGGGGGGGGGGGGGGGCGAGAGCCACCCAAAAGTATACAAATAGACACCTATGGTTCGTACGATCCTTTTCCTTTTTATATAAAATAATGTACGACCCATGGTCGACACATGGCGACCAAGTGCACTTGGTCGCCAATTCTTATGGAGCGCCAGCGAACACATTGGTCATATTAGCGCCCAGGGGCCATAGCTCTACCGGGGTTCGAGACCCGGGCTCCCCGTCCCCACGTGAGAGTCAGCCGTCTTTAGCACTCGGCTATTACACTTGGGCCCTTAACGTTCGTACGCTAATTTAAAGTGTTTAGTCACTAAATTATCAAAATACAACGGACTTGTAACAGATACACGGAGCTACGCTACCATCACGAATATGAGCCTCTCCGCGATCTGGATATCAGTTACTACCCATGGCTGGAGCTTTTCAGAAAAAAACGTTGGTGGGGCAAAATCCATATTGGCTGTCTGTTTGGCATGGTTGAGGCGAAAAAATGACCATTTTAACGCCAGGAAACCTTGAAATCTGACAAAAGTTGGTGGGGCAAAACACAATGTTGGTGGGGCAGTTGCCCCACCATTTGAATAGGAAACTCTACCCGTGTTGTCACTGCCACGTCGTCACCAAAAGTCGTAAGTGATTCAGATGCTTGAAAGTGAAAGCGATGATCATTAGAACGTTAGCCCTCAAAACCGATTATCTCACTGGACATATAAGCTAGGAATATCTTTATGAAAATACGAAATACAACCAGAGCTAGCCAGCTAAAACGTTATCTACAGCGAAAGTACATATGACTGTATTTGTGTAAAATATTCAACGCAGCATTTGGCATGAAACTCTTTGTAGCCACAACTGGTCTCACTGTCCCGGCTGAATGCGCTAAAAATGGCGAATGTGAATGAGTTTGAAGTTCCAATTTCACTATTTCCATATGTTTGGTGACGGTGGGCGTTAATCGGTAAAGCGCACAAACAAGATGCATGCTGATCCAGTGGCAGCTTGGCAGCTGGCAAGGATGTGATAGGATCGTCTCAAGCAAAATGTGGAAAAACGAGAAAGTGCACATTTCCACATCAATTTATATTATTTTGGCATGCTGGTAGGGTACATACTACACATACCCAGGACGACTTGGGATGAGAGGACGCAGCAGGTTGAAGGACGTGGGTCACAAAATATCAGAGCAGGCTGCAGCTGCTCTGTGCCACGGCCGGCGGTCATGCACGTGTCCGCATGCTGTGGAGAACCAAAGCGTTACGAATGAGGCTATCAAACATTTATCTTTGGAGACGGCTCGTCAGTGGCCGTTTGATTATCCTACTGACAATGGTAAGACAAAATATTCTTGCGGAGTTGTAGGTTGTTACGATTGTGTACGCCACAACCACTGGCGGCCGCATTGGGGGGGGGGGCACGGGGGCCATGGCACTCCCTTTAACATTCAAGGGGGGGGGGGGGGGGTGGGCAGTGTATCTTCCCCCTCTCTTTGCTCGATGAATCGTAATCGTAAAAATTGTCTTTGCAGCAGTTATAATCCAGCTATCCACAATATAAAAACTGGAAAATTTCGCGCCGCTTCGCGGCATGACACAAGTTTCGCCATTGCTTATACAAATCTGGAAAATAGACAAATGAATTTCATTAAATGCCTGGGAGA